>LKNJ01002569.1:0-77942 GCA_002120245.1 Maccullochella peelii
AAATGAATTTATTCCATTTCGGAATAAGGCTGTAACATGACAGAATGTGGAAAACGTGAAGTGCTGTGAATACTTTCTGGATGCACTGTATTTGTCACCAAGGATATTGCTGACTGCGGTCGTTCATGAAAAATGACAAAAATGACAAGACATTTTTGGCATTTTTTCGTCAGTGGACATAATTTATTTTTGCAAGTGAGTAATGGAACAAGAAGCAGCAGCCACAGTGAGCTCTTAGGTAACGACTCCTTTTACTGTGTCCTGTTGTTGTGTGGACTACTTCTACTCATGCTGTGTGCAGCATGAAATCAGATCACTGTTGCAATTATTTTTTAAAACAACATGGGTTTGTTTGGCTGCACTGTAAACAGATACACCAGTTGTTTTTCTGTTGTATTTCAACAGACAAGGCATTGACAAGGTAGCTACTCAAGGAGTGTTTGTACTATTAAACTGCATGGTAACCATAGGTGTCACCAAATCAGATGGAAATCTTAAGAATTTAATCCTTTAACAAGCTGCGAGAGCCTAAACATAACCATAAAAAGTTTAATAATGCTGTATTTGCCATGAATGGACACTGTATGAAAACAAATGAAATACACTGCCAGTGAACATTTTACTGATATGTTCAGTATCAACATTTTGCAACTTGCCAGATACATTAATTAACGTTTCCTCATTATGTTGATTTAAAAAAAGTAATCTGGGTTATTATCAGCTAAATGTATGGCATTACATTTCCGTCAAAACATATTTTTTCTCTTGCAAGTGATATAACTGTGAACCGCAATTTCTAGGAGATGGGGTTGGACAGGAAAATGCTATGAAGAATATAGCAGCAAACATGGATGAAACTGACATAGCTGTATTTCTAGTAATCAAAAATGTTGTCCTCATAGCAAATAGCTTCTGTGTTCATATGATGTCAGCAGGACAGATACATCACTTGTTACTGATTGATTAGACTGTATAATACAATGAAATGAAACAGCAGTTCAGTTTGATTATCAGACTGCAATGTTTCCTCATTAATCATCCTTTCCATCATGATTTTGATATAGGTGTGTCACTAGTGATTATGTCCCAACCTCTGATAATGTGGCAGACAAGAGAAGTTGCTTCGAATGGACAAGAGACAGGTGATCAATAAATTAATCACTGCACTGTCTTGACATGTGTCTACAAAAACTAAATGAAATAAACTGTCACTTGAGTGGCTCAAACAGAAAAATATCCAATAAATGATTGACACAAACCTTTCTGAAATATATTTGTTTTAAGGATGATACATTATCATCCCTTTCGTGTCTTCTTAGCTCCATCCTTACTTCATGTCCTCACTTGTGGGACGAGTGATGGAGAAGGTGGAGACAAAAGGAGCTGCAGTGAAATGTTTTGGCAGCTTCTTTCTTTTGCCATCTGTCGCTTATTCCTGTCTTTCTATTTGAATTCATCTCTTTACTCATTCATCTCCAAGCTCCTGTCTCATGACGGGCAGTGCACACCAATGACTACCTGCCTATTGAATTACGGCGTTTGAATAGTTATCACTGCATATACATGAGAGAGGGGCGATACAGAGTGGAACTCTCAATGGAAATAGAGCTGATGAAAACTGTGATCTTAAATTTAAAAATAAATCCATTATTAACACAAACAACAGCTTGATTTAATTGTTCTTTAAATCTTTATCTTTGCGATTCATCACAACTCTGTTCACTTAAATCATTGTGTCTGCACTGGTATGAGCATTTATTGTTTATCATATGAACCGGTCAGTTATCGGATACATAAAAGACTGACAGTCGTGGAAGAAGTACTCAGATTCTTTAGTTAAGTAAAAGTACCAGACACAACAGTGTAAAAATACTTAATTACAAGTAAAAGTCCTGCATTTAAAATCCTACTTAAGTAAAAGTACAGAAGTATTATCAGCTAAATGTATGTACAGTATCAAAATTATAAGTACTCGTTCTTGAAAATGGCCATCATATATTACATTACTACATTGTTAATACTGATGCATCAATGCAGTAGCTGCATTTGCTTTTATAGCTAGTCAAGGTGTAGCTACTTTTAAAATACAGTTAGGTAGTTTAGTCCAGTTATACCAAACCTAGGGGTCAGGCCCCCTCCTAAACTGCTGAACCTCAGTAATATGACTGAACATAGCACACTTATGTTCACAAATACAGCCAGTCTGTCATCACTTTACAAGGTTAGTTTGCTAAATATTTCAAGAAATGAAAAATGTTTTTCATTTGCTTAATGAAAGGTGGACTCTTCTGTGAATGTAAAAATAAACCCAAACTGCAAATAAGTGTTTTAAGTCTTGCTAAAGAGTAACACAGTCCCAGAAGAACCTCATGACTGGTAAAACAAAAAGCTGAGACAATGTTACTGAGGAGTTCCCAGAGGAGTCACATTGTGACTTGTTGACAGCCGGCTCTCCTGAAAAGTGAGATCATTTCTGAGCTGGTAGTGACCGATTTTTTTAGTGAGCTAAGATGGCCCCCTTCAAGGGTGTGACAGGCACAGATGCACCATGTCATGATTAGTGTACAAGACAGCGGGGATAACACTCATGAAGAGTGTGACTGTCCTAGAAGTGACTTGTCATGTCGAGTAAAAGTCAGAGTGGAGCCACGGCTGGAGCCTGGCAGGTGAACAGGAGATGCTAATTGGGTCAGACACTGCATCACCACAACTCTTCCCCCTCTCCCCAGAGACTTGCTGTTTAATATTTAATAAACCAGACCTTCTCCCACCCCCTATTCTCTTTGTGTTGTTTTTTTTCCCTAAGAAAAAACGTATTGATATCAAGCAGGGTTTTTCATGGGGCCTGAAGATTATTGGCTTCACTCATCTCCATCAAGTTTTAATGAAGACCTGAGGAGGAAAAACACAGGTGTGAGAGAAAAAGAAGTGGAGATGGAGGAGACGGGGGAGGATGGGAGAAAGTGACCAAGAGTGCTAGACTTAGTAATGATGAATGAAGGAGTCGCTGAGAAAAAATGTATGAGATTGATGAGCCAGGTTATGTTTGAACACTTTATCAAAAATGTGACTGCCTTACTCACAGGGACCACAATAATCCATTTTTAACATTAAAAAGTCAGCCTACCAATACTTCTAAAACTAACAAATCAACATGCCGTGTTTAATCCGTATACAAACCGAATTGTAAAAACGACAATTTGTAGTATTAGGGGTAGTCAAGTGTTGAAGCTTTAACTAACAAGTTTTAACTAACAAGCCAAACATCCGTTGTTGAGGTCTCTAATAGCCGTACTGTTTCTATCCGGGAATTATTGTAGCAATATGTATGTTTGAATTATATCTACTTCAACCCATAACGTTGTAACAGGATATAGGGTTGTCCCATGATGGACTGATTTGAATTTCTACACTTCTTTGAAAGAGGTCTACTTCAGAAATGTGCTGTATGATTATCTCCATCAGCCTCTATTCAAACTGAAATGAGTTATGGGGGTGCAGTTGGGAAATAAAGGCAGGGAAGTACATCTGTTGAGCTGGCAGGAATTTGTTGTTTCCGGTTTGGCTTGTAAACTAATGATCTGTTTGCAAGGCATGATTGAACCTTTTCCACCTCATGCTGAGGCCACCGGGGGGTCTGACAGGGTGGCGTGGTTTAACACTAATGGCTCAGTGTGTTTTAACACTGCGGCCTCCCAGCAAAAAGGATCCCTGAGGTCAATCGAATGGCCTTTACTGTGTGGAGTTTATATGTTTTCTGTAAACTATCCTAAACTAAGTTTTCACGTATTTATGGCCTTTGTCATTTAGGCTGATGGGAATGTAATTAGTTTTGCAGGTATTTGGTCATACACCAAAGTAGTAGACAAATTAAAACTTCAATCTCATGTTGGCACTGGATGAAAAGTGAAGGGATCACCAAAGTTATTACAATTCATCCTGAGGGGGACATGAATGTCTTTACCAAAGTTAAAGACAGTCCATCCAATAGTTATTGAGACATTTCACTCATAACCAAAAATGTAAATCTCATGGTTGTGCTAGAAGAAAAGTCGGGGGTCAGGAAAGTTTTTAGGATACATCATTTGGCAGGGGTTCATCCTCTGGGGACCATGAATGTAAAAATTATGAAAAATCTAAATTTCATGGCAATCCATCCCATAGCTGTTGAGATATTTCAGTCTGGACCAAAGTGGAGGCCCGACTAACTGTTAGACTGACATTGCCATCCCTAGAGGTGTGCTTAGCTAGCGTGGCTGAAAAGCACAGACACAGAGATTTATGCACATTTGCTAGTAGTTTTAAAGCTTGTGTTTAACCAGTCAGTGTAAACTGACTGGTTAAACAAAAACTGGGCCATCAAACTGGGCCATCAAAAATTGCTATATCCAGAGCACAAACTTCTTGGTGGTTAGAACTTTGGCCCAGCTAGATTCGTGCAGTCGATTTGCAGGTAAAGCTCCTACAAAGCTCTTGGTTGAAAAGGGCAGCAGTCTGTTACTCCAGTGATGTACATTCACTTTGTTCAGGGTCTGACCCTGATTCCTGCTTAATGAATGTGGGAATGGGTTCCACTCCCCTTAGAGGGCATAAGCAGGTAAAGAAAATAAATCATTGGATGAGTCCAAGACATAGCCCACTTAAATAATATGGGTCCTTAGAGAATTATTAAGGCTCTTGCAGGACTTTCCCCATTAGTCAGTGGCAAGAATCTGTCAAGGTCAGTGCGCTCACTGGCCTGTATTTTAATGGACTTCTTTAACACTACCAGCTAATGTTGCTTTATGACATGAAGACATGGGCAAACAGAGAAAGGATGTTTAGTAGAAAAGAGACTGAAATGGGGACGTAAGTAGAAAAAAAATTAAAAACTGAGAGAGAAAAAAGCACACTTGAAACTACAAATGCTTATTAGAAGTATAAATCCAGCTGCATGGGACACACACTGCTGAGGGAAGCTGGCAGATCAATGAAAGGACAGCTGATCAACTGCTTCTCAACCTGCCTTGATTAATATTTGATATCTGAACTAAGACTGAGCCCTAAGACTGAGGGAGAGAGAGAGAGAGAGAGAGAGAGAGAGAGAGAGAGAGAGAGAGAGAGAGAGAGAGAGAGAGAGAGAGAGAGAGCAGTGGGAGCAGAGAGGTAGAGTGACTGATTGATATGGACAGCGAGAGAAATCTCCAGGCTTTGCAGACTTGATTGCGATTGGAGAGAGATAAAGGGGATGAAAAGAGATGAAGTGTAGGAAAGCATTTTTCTGAGGGGGTTAATGATGAAATAGTATTTGTTTGGCAGAATTGTTTAGGACTATTGATGCGAGGAAACGTTGCTCTCACTGCACCCAGTACAGTGGGGAATAATATCAATATGACAAATGTTAAAGGATAAGACAGGTGCTATCCAATAGTTTTCTCATTGTCAACAAATCTCATGGAAAGATCAACATTGTGTTAGTCTGTCTAACAATACTTTACAGCTTCCCAACTCCGTGGGTGCCCTAGCCCATTGATTCCTACTGCGGATGTAAAACTTAAAAAATAAGTCACAAATATATTACTTCATTTTTCAAAAAGGAGAAAAAAGTATGTCCTAAAACAGCTGGGCACTGTTTTTTGCAACAGTCACTCAAAAAAAGAGTAAAAGAGTGTAGCCATTGTCACTGGTTCTGTTTCCTCTGTACACCCCCCCGCTTTGGTGGCAAGTTGCTGGAAAACACATTTTGGCACTGCTCAGGAGGTGATACCAAATTCAACGTACTTTGGGGAAAAGAAATGCAACACTTAATTAGCAACATGACACAGCAACATTTTTATTGTGACATTTCCAGCAGTGAGCAATGGGGCAGCACAACCAAATGCTTTGTCGCTTTATTTTATTTTCTCTCGAAACAAAAGAGCTCTGAAATGACTACGTTGCATCCAATCTGTTCTCCCCCTTGTTTCTTTACCATCACCTCTTGGTCCTCTGATTCAGGAGAGAATCAAGCAGCGGGCTGGTTTGATGGGACGGTACAGTGTGGCCTTTTCAAGGGCATAATCGTTAAGTTCCCGTAGTGGAAAAGATAATTTGGTAATATGATTAATTGTAACCTTGTTTGGGACTAGGGGAATAGGCACTACTAAAGCACAATATCAACTATCATGGCCTTAAGGTGTGTCCTTTTATTGCCCAATTTTGAGGCTTGATATTGTGCTTACATTGTGCATATTTCTACATCAATTTGTGTTTAAGCCAATTATCACAAAGCAGAGCTGGGACCATGTAATATTCCACCATGGCAATACTGTACACAATACATAGATGGAGGAATGGAGAAAAAGGGCCCAGCAGCAGCTCATTTTTGCCCGGGGTCGCCCTGCTAGTTAATCCGGCCATGTTGCTGGGGGCTATTTTCAGCCATGGACTAATACACATTTGGTATGCTGGTATGGTAGGAGATATGTGTGGAATCTCAAAATAAACTACAGTGCCCATGTCAATGGTAATGACGGAACATGTCACCCAGTGCAACAGTGTGACTCATTAATGTGTTTTTAATAGTTTTTGGACAATAATGAAGCTCTATGGTGCACATGGGAATAAGATATATCAGGCTTTGGATACACAGATAATACTTGTTCATAGGATCAATATAGTGTTGGTTTAATGGGATTTGCTGACAATAGAAAAAATATAAATCATCTCCAGCCTTACCTGTTAAACTTGTGACTGTTCAGTTACTGGACAACTACCCTGAAATATCCTAAAAAGAAAATCTTATATGCTTGTCTATTTCTATCAAACACATTTCTCATAAATTGTAACAGTTTCTTTTTACTGGCCTGAGTGTAATAGGCAAAAGTTTTGTGTGTGTGTGTGTGTGTGTGTGTGTGTGTGTGTGTGTGTGTGTGTGTGTGTGTGTGTGCATGTTTGTATTTTCACAAGAAAAAACCCAGAGTTCAATGTGGCATGTATCTTCAAGAAACAAAACTATATCAATCAAATTTAAGTAAGCAATCTGCAGTGACACTGTGCACTGTGATTTATGATGTTGTTTTGAAAGATGTGACACATTTGCTGACCTTTGTGAGGCGTTCACATTTATTAAGATTGTTTGGGAAACTCAAAGACATTTTTAATGTCTTTGATTTGTTCTCTCAGAGATGCCAGACAGCTCACCTTATCCCCTCGCACATTCTACCGGCACTTTGAAACTCATCTGTACTTATTAAAAGGAGTTTCTGAGAGTATATTTTTATCATGAAAACATAAAAAGTATATGCTGGATTCTACTTTCTCTTGATTTAAGATTCACCCTGACAGTAGCAGTATACAGAATGACTGTTACGGCATTATATGCTTTGCTCAAATATGTGATCTAAGCCCTTAAATATATAAAACGATGTTAAACATATTCACTTTTACCCTCTGTGGCGTGTTGACTCATTTATAATGGAAACCCATCATCAGATAACTGATCCATTCATTGCACAAATCACATTCTGTAGCAGCACAGGATCTAAACTACTGTACACCTGTGTTCACTGTGTCAGCTGTTTTTCCTACATCACTCACCCCCCACTCGTTTGTGATTATACTCAGCATCACTGATGGGTATCGTTGGGTGTGGTCAGAGGTGTGCTTTGTTGCACCTTTAACCACACCCAGCAGTGATATCATGGTGTACTGACACACCCTGGAGTACACTTCTTCATCAGTGCAGCGAGGGTCTACCACTAGAGGTCAGCAAAAACAAGTTTTTCAGCAGGTGTGAAGTTGCTCTTCAAAGAGAGCAGAGGATGTTAACCTCAACCTAAACAACTCTGGACTGACATCATCCAGCTGCATGCAATTTAAACTGGACTGGACGCCCAGAGCATCACAAGCAACTAGAAAGGATTTACAACCCTGTTCAAATGAATTATCTAAACCACAACCAAGAAGTGAAACCTAAGGTGAACATTAAAATTATTACTCAACATTCAGTTCATTATAAAAACTGCTATGTCTAGACTGACCTTGACCTACCTTATACTACTTGTAAGCACATGCGGTTTGACAATTATGTGGAGTTATGCTCAAGGGGGTCATCACAATCAGTAGGGTTCATACTCTGGGGAACATGACCATCCACACAAATTTCATGGTAATACAGCTGTTAGATATCCTGAATGTTTACATCGTTGGCCAGAGGAAAGCTTGTGAATTGTCCGCGATAAAACGGGTTCATCCTCTGGGGAGCATGAATGTGCTCATAAATTTCATGACAATATACACATAATATATCGCCATTACTTGTGTACAAATTAGCATTTTGACTGATCGTGGTGCTACAAGGAAGGTCAGAGGGTCACCAAAATCATTATTATCCTCTGGGAACCATGAATATCCATAGAAAAGTTAATGAAAATCTGGCCAGGTGATGTGTGTGTCCACTTCACCATCCTTTAGTTGTGCCACTACCAGGGCAAAAACAATGTTAAGAAAAGTGACAAACCCTTGTAATAATAGCTAGGCTATAACTTGTTTTCTGTTGTTTAAAATGATGCCATCAAATGAGCTTGAAGGTCGGTGTCAATTTCATTTGCTCATCTATCAAATCAGCTAGTGATCAAAGTAAGGCTTTAGGTCTCAAAAGGACTTACTCTGAATTGTACTATTGGTTTCATCTCAAATAAATCGAACAATCAAACGAGCAGCAGCATGTTGTGTTTCACACCAGACTAAGCAGAACAATCCACCAGTCAGCCTGAAAATCAAATTCAGGGTGTGGTGCTAGTAAATTGATTCCACAAAATGATGTCTGACACACTGAAACACATGACGACTTCATACTGTGTAACTCCTCAACTAAGTTAGATGGCAACACCATCAGCCTCTGAGGCAACACTGAACCCGATAAACAATGCTCCGCTGTTCATGTTTTGCACCCAGTGCGAATATCTATGCATGAAACTTCCTGAATCCTGATTACTGGCATATATGGAATACTGAAATATCAAATACAGTGTGTAGTGTTACGACTGCCCCTGCGGATTCTCGGGCCCCGCCTCCGGAGGAGCAACCCGGTCCCTCTAGCTCGTCAGACAGTCGGTGATGGCTCAAGTGAGGACAGGTGTGGCTGTGCCTGGGCAGCCACACCAGCTGCTATCACTCCGCTCGTTTAGAGCTTTACTTATACCCAGCTCTGGGAATGTATCACTGCCAGATTGTTGCCTCTGCTCGACAGACCTCGGTCCAGCCTGCTAAACCTGTGCTATACGTACCTTGCTGACTTGTCTAGTAATCCTGTCCTTTTTGTCTACAGAGTCGTCTCCTCAGTTACCGGTTCATGTTGTTTGGTCCCTGAGCTCTTCCAGCCCTGTAACCTAGCCGGTTGATTACCAGGCCCCGTTCTCTGCTCCTTTTTTCCCTGCTACAGCTCCGCTCGCTACCAGAGCTTTGGATCCCCGTCATCCCCGTGTGCCTTGATAGTGCAATAAATCTATTGTTGTTCTTTTCACCTAAGTTGTCTCCGAGTCTGCACTTGGATCCCCAGCCTGACCTTAACATGTAGTCTACTAATTCTCATCTCATCATCAGTGTCATCTAGTTAACATAAAATCCACAAAGCTGTCCCACGGTGCAGCATGCCAACATGTCATCGCCCACTCTTTTCAATTCAAAAACAATGGCAGCACCAATACAACAGACACAAATACACAAGGCTGCACTGGGTACACAAAAGATAGCTGCATTTAAAAAGCCAAGACTGTTTGTACCAAACTGGAACTTGTTTGAAGGTAAATATTGTGCATGTTAGCCAGTAAGATAATGATTATAATATTTCCCATTTCAGTTTGATATCCTCAGGAGACCCCTGGAAATTTAACAATACTTAAAATACTACATTACTAACAATACTAATATTTCAACAGTTTCTGAGAAATCATGTTTTTGTTTTGTTTTTGGTAATTTGATAGGATGGTTCCAAATACTACAATACCCATGAGCCTCAGCTGTTGTTGCAGTGGAGAAGAAGACACCCAGAGGTACATGTTAAGAATCAAATTAAGTATGCTTTATTGTAGCAACTGGGGACACAACAGTGTGCCACAGTTGCTGAATGAATCAGTAACTGACCAAGAATCTCTATTTTCTAATTTTTATTAAACATAATCTTCGTCTGCTCACTGATAGCCACTCACACAACAGAATTTTAGGCTCTAAGATTTGATGTGTCTTAACGAAATGGTCCTTGAGAGTTGTAGTCAACTTCTTTTCTTATGCTTTATGTACAGAGGCTTATACCTTTAACTTTTTAATCAAAGAAAACATAGTTGTATGTCCTTGGAAGTGCTCCATCTTTTAGTCCCCTACCTTTGACTATGCAGAAAATGAACAACAGTGAACATCCGAAATATCTCCTCCCACCTCGCAACTAGCTAGTGCTTTTCAGTTTCTCACTGCGACTCTGTTATCTTTTCTGTGGCTTTGTGCGGTCCATGGTGTCTGGAAGCAAGCTTGGCAGCGCCACAACTTTGTTGATAGAAAGAAGCTTTAACACGTGTCTTTTCATGAAATTGTGTGTTTGTGTTATAGTTTGTTTCAGCTCAGGTGTTGTTTACATCTGTGCGCCTAGTGAAAAAACATCAAAGTTCTTCTTTCCCCCTCTGCTCCACTTTCAAAGCGGCGTGCTATGTGGAGCAGCGAGAGCACAGTGACGCCCCGCTGACAGCACAGTTTTCAGAGCAGGCAGAGGGCTGCCGCCATGTTAGACACTGAAACGTCCAGTACATGAGATGGACTCAGTCTTTGGGGAAATAGAATGCAGATGGCATCCAGACACGTCCATATACACTAACACACACAGCAATAGTAGTATGCGCACACACACACACACACACACACAAAACGTACTGATCTATTCATGAGTTTGGTCATGCAGAGGCTGGCAAGATCACTGCTGACTGGACTGAAATGCTGCTGATGCCTGCTGCTCACCTCACCTGACAAACACACACACACACACACACACACACACAGCAGTATCTCAGGGGAACACATTCAAATTGATTAGACCTGCAGCTATTTTTCTTCAGATGTCAATCCATCCCTGAATGATGCACATGGCTGCTTGTGACACCGCCCCCCCACCCCACACACACACACACACACACACACACACACACACACACACACACACACACACACACAATAAAGCAGTGAGTGTTTTTTATATGATGCTATGGTAACTTTCACTATGGAAACTTTGGCCTCTGACGTTCCTCCTGTTGAAAACATATACGTAGAACTAATGATGGTTCTCAGGGTGACAGGCCTCATCGCGTGAGAAACAACTTCCCATTGAGACTGTTTACATCTGAGGATGTGTGCGTGTGTGCGTATGTGTGTATGTATGTGTGTGTGTGTGTCTCTGTGCGTTTGTGGGAGTTTTCTGATGTAATTCATAAAAAAAAAATGTGTCTGCATATATACACAGTATATTCCTCCATGCACGTTAATGAGTAAGTGTGTGTGTATTGCTCTGACTGCCTGTGTGTTCATGGGACCAGAAGTGAACAACAACACCTTATAATTAGACCGGTCTGGGTCAGGTGACTCTTCAGTGTGACTGGGAAACCTGCTCTGCTGTACCTTTCCATTAACACCTCTGTGTGTGTGTGCTCTCCCAGTGCCTGTTATCTCTGGGGGGGGGGCAAGACCCCAGAATGGAGTGGAAATGAAAGCAAGAAAGAAAAAAATGAAAGGAAGAAGGAAGGAAAGAAAGAAAAGCGTCTTATCAGCAGGTCCTTCATTAGTGAAAGGCTTGAGGTAACTGACTTGGAGGAGAGTGTAGCCTGTGAAAAGGGAGAAAAATGCACAGAAAGCCTCTGTTGGCAAGTTCAATGCTTGTTAACATGAAAAGATAGCACGAGAAAGATAGAAAGGGGAATGGGTTCTTCATAAACTTAATTTTGCACTCGTTTGAAGCCTCAGTCTGAAGTGCTGAAGTTCCTCCCACACAAGACTCCTTTTACTCCTCCTCAGATGACAACTGTTTAAATTAAGGCTCATGTTTGTCCACATAGAAATCTTTAACAGAGTTAAAATTAATGTGTTATTCATATAAACATTGCCAACCCCAGATGAGCTGTGTTGACGTCACAGAGGCAGAACACCTACTATAAAAGACATGCTTAATTCCCGAAAGTTTCCCTCTGCTGATTACTGACCTTTGGTCTTTTCTGTTTTACATGACAATTCTGTCTATGAATTTTTGAAAGGTTTCGTGACACTGTTAAGAAAGGTGGTATAAAAAATAAAAAAAAAAGAGTGTTCATGACTCTTATTACTTTTACTAATGTATTTCATAGTAGGTCTACATCATTGTTGTTTTTAACTACCAATCGAACATTGGATCCCTGTTACTTATAGGACTGATTTTCAAATTTGACTTGACATACAAGGCATTATATGATGACATTGGTCTACACTTAGAGTTGATGTGCCCTCTGACCACTGGTAGGAGCCTCAGATCATCAGAACAGGGACTGGCTGTTCCAAGGTCAAGGCTGAAAAGTAAAGGCTTTTGCTGTCATTGCTTCCTCCTTCTTTGGCCTTGTCTTGATTTGACACCTTTTATTTTGGGGGTCGTACCCTTAATTCTGCTTGTTTTATATATTGTCTTCTTTGTCTCTTTCAACTCCCTCTTCTCCCTTTTCTTTTTCATATATAGCACTTCTTTTTGCAAAAGTGCTATATAAACAAAGTTTGCTTGCTTGTTTGCTATAAATATAAATTAATAGATATATACACACACGTAGATATTTGTCTTATTCACAGCACAGTAAATCATAGTTTGGATGTGGTAGAGCTAGGAAATATGATTAAAAGATATACATGTTTAGCCATTTGCTAGCAGCATGGCTGCAGGAATGGCTAGCTGTCATCAGGTCAAAAATGTTGTCCAATACTTTGGTTTATGAGCAAATACCTGCAAAAATAATGACATTCCCATCAGCCTCAGCTGTACTTTGTGTTTCGTGCTAATGTTAGCATACTAACATGCTAAACTAAGATGGTGAACATGGTAAACAATATACCTGCTTAACATCAGTACGTTAACATCATCATTGTCAGCATGCTGGTGTTAGCATTTAGCTCAAAGCATTGTTGTGCCTAAGTACAGCCTCACATAGCTGCTAGCATGGCTCAGTTAATTAACTGATAGGAAATATCCATGAAGTCTTGCCTTGTTGGAAACTGATTTAAGTGTATATTTTATTGTCATGAAGTGCTCTTGGATGAGTAGCTCTATGGGCTACTAGAGTTCCTGCTAAAAATCAAATCAGCTGTTACTTAATGTATGAGCACATATGTAATAATCAGTAGCTGAAAGCTTTATCCTACCTTTCCCCATTCCACCAAAATATTATTAGTACTGTAAACAGCATGAAGAATTACTTTGTCACAATTGGGTCAATGCTGTATTTATACCAACAAGCCGTCAGTCCGACTCTGTAGGAGTTATTGCACTTGCAGACTGATCCAGCTCTGATGTTAATACGTTTGGTGCATTAGATAGTTGGCAGGTGCGAGATGTTTAATACCAACTAGCAAAACTTTCCCTCTAAAGCAGAGATTAAATGAAATGAGTCTCAGAGTTTACGCAGTGCTTTTAAGTCTGATAAGGCTTGTGATCTGTGATTAAATTAACCTAAATAGCAGGGAGGTCTGAGCATGGTTGGGAGCGTGTGCTCTCTGGTTTGATATAAATTGGTCAAATTGGAGCTTGTAGTGGTATTTTGCAACTCTCTCCCCTTGCTCCATTGCAGGGCAGGTGCTCATAAAGGAAAAGTATTTGAAGTCTTTTATCCCTTATATCAATCCGCTCAATAAGCAGATGCCTTCCCTTCTCTCCACCTCTGGATGAACTTGAAGCAGTTTTAAAGGTAAAGTAAGGAACAAGAAAGTATATTGGAGACAATTTTGGCCCCTGCTGGCTGGTGACACGAGACTGTAGGTGAATGAATATTCATCGACACACCACACATTTGAGGTCACAGCTGGAGTTCATCCTAGGAGCAGCCAGAACACACAGGCCATATTCACCCAGCAGTGAAATATGGCTGTTTCTCCTCATTCTCCTCATGGGACAGTTAAATCCTTTACACATGCTAATGAGCCAGAGTGACAACCTATTCTACTATCAGGGCAAACATGAAGTGCTGATTCAGATCATTCCTGCACCAGAGGAGCACCGGACTAGTAGCTTAACATCATAATATGATGTTGTAATATGACATAAGCAAGTTTCCTCTTGTGGAGAATAAATCAACAGAAATGCTAAAGAATGTCAGGTTAAAGTTAAAGCAAGAAACCAGAAAAAAAGGCATTTACCATCTTTGGTCTATAATAAATGTTGCTATGGTTACAGCATGCTATAGTTACACTCAATTCACTATGTCAGCAGAACATCCGCTTCCACTTTGTATGCCGTTGTAGTTGTTCCTCCATGCTCCACAGCAACATTTCCTCGGAAAATCAATTCAACTCTACACCAGGTATGCACTCAGACATGTGTAATCGGAGGGCTAACAAAGGGATTACCTGCTCGTTAAACTAGTATATACAAATAGGTGCATTACAATTACTGCAAAAAGGTCTAACAGAATATAAAAACTGGTTGACATGTACTTTAGTTTGCTCAAAGACACACAAAAAACCTCCCAACAGTCCCAATCGTGCTCCTATTGGGTTCCAGGAGCATTTAGCTAACAAGTGGCTCCCCAACCACCAGTATCACCACCACTGTATGTTGCATCTCATCACATATTCATACATACAGTGGATGGTTGCTGTTGTAACAGTGTAGAGTGAATGAAGGCAGCTCACTGCTTCTCTCTGAATCTTTATAACAAACTGACAGGTTTAGTTCACTTAATTGATTGGCTGCTGCTGTCAATCAATATTTTTTGGATCAGAGGACTGATATCTCCATTGTTGTGGCTTGTCCCCACCCCTTTCTGGTCCTCTCTACTGATCTCCACTGGCAATAAATTGACACTCGGCTTTGCTACTGTTTTGCGCTCATTGTGTAAAATAGGTGTTATTCACAGGCATCACAGGAGACTGACTAATGGGAACTGTTTGCAAAGTTTGCACCTCGACTGCAGGGACTTCTGTCTAGCTTATATTGTTGGTTTGCGTTTAGGACTGGCAGTGCTGTTGGTGGTTTGGAGTTTGGAGCAGGAAATCACATTAGATCACACCGACATGCTGACAGACAGTGGTTGCAGTTTGGTGGAGTCTAATCACTGCACATCTGTCTCCACTAGGACAGGGAGAAAAAGACCAGAGAAATGACTGTTGCTAATTGTTGCCTTGACTGCATCCTGAACCACCACAGGCTCTTGCTAAAGACAAGGGCCAAAAACAAGTTGGTAGATTCAGAAACTGTGTTTTTGTGTTGGTATGTTCAAGACCTATTGTTTGTAAGATTGCCCCCATTTGTCCCATGCTTGTACCCATCATGGGGGTCAGGGCTCCCAATAAGGATCGCAATCGTGCCATGATTAACAGGATAGAAAAAACATATTTCTGCTACACAAAATTCTGCAGACTTTACTGTGTTTTTTCTTTTTGTGAATTACTGAATCATTTTATCTCCTAAAGTCTCTAAACATTTGTCAAATAAAATAAGGAAAAGAAATAACTTGTGTGGTTGACGAATCATCATTGACGAGGGGTTGCAGGTAGAAATTGCTTCATTTTAAGGGATCACAAGCCAGAAAGATTGGGAACCACTGTGTTAGCTGATTGGCATCAGCTGCTTCATTCATGCTTCACTATCATTGGTTCATTTATTAGCTGCTTGGCTACCAGCTGACAAATAACGTCCAATCAGATTCATGCAAGTTTATACCGCGGCCTTTATAGCCTGAAACTTGTCGTTGTTGGTATACTCCCTACACCACCTCAACCCCCGCCTTATGTGCTATATTTTTGGTATTGTATGTTTAAGTAATAATGTTCATGTATGTGTGTATTAAGGGGATTTGCTGTGATTCTTTGAGAGCTTCCTCAAAGAGCAGAGCCTTTTCCACCAAACTGTATAGGCTACCCATTTGCTATAAATGATCAAAATGAAATCAATTCAAAGTGTCTCTGACTGAACTGGATGAAATGTACATCAAATAAAAATGTCTTGTCTCAGTGGTTTAAAGGATGTAATCATAGCCAGTGACCAGCTGGTTCCATTTTATGTTTTCTTTCCAAGAAAATACTTAAGAGTATTGAAAGAAACAAAGAAAATACATCACTGACAAAGCCATACTTTCTATCTTTGTGAAATGTTGTCCTCCTAATTGATGCTAGCTAAATGCTAAGTGGGAAATATGAAAACAAGGTAACATGTAGCCAATATGGCTATCTTCACACCTGCCTACTTGTTTATTCATTCATCATGTTCAAAAATTTCAAGGGTTTCTGGTCCCTTTCACACCAAAAATTTGAAATTGCTGTATTTACAAATGCAATGCTCCTGGTCTCTGAGCCTCTAACACTGCACTGTGCTGCATTAGTACTGCAGCGTCTTCCAGACTCTCTGCTTTTACTTTGTGCACCTCTCAGTTCACCAAACAAATCTGCTGCACCGACGTCCATCCTCTCTGTTCCAAAGAACAAGGTGCCATTAGGATGCCAGTCAACAGACTGAGGTGAAATGACTGCAGCGCAGTGCTGTAGTGTTCAGTGACGGCATGTTGCTGATGGGTATACTGTGTCTCCACCAGGTGATATAGTATATGTCTGTGGCATTTGGATCAATAAGTGACTGTAAACTGCTGGAGCAAGAGGTGGGAGGAAAAGCCTCTACCACTGCACTGCTCTATGTTTCCCCTTTCTTGTGTTCATTCAAAAAATATTCAATTATTTCCTAACTAATGAATGTACTTGTTTATTGTTCTATTCTTTAATTCATGTGCATACCCTTATTTATGCATTCACTCACTCATTCACAACAGCAACATCGTGTACTGTATCTTACTAACTATCACTGGATGAAATCCCAATTTGGTGTGGGATTTAAGGAGTAAAAGCTGCATAATAAGGCTCTGTCTTGGCTTTAAGTTGCTGGTGCATAACCAATTACACTGACTGACTGCCAAACCTATATTTCCCACTGACAAACAAACATCAAGACTGGGATTAAGGTGGGTTGAAGCCCAGACAAGCCGACGCCACTGCTAACAAAGTTGGACAGATCAGAGGGAGTCTGAATGAACCCCCAGCCGATACTGGTGGATTTTGGCATAGTGACTGTCTCAATCAGCTACTCTGGCAGATAACCAACGAACAAGCTGACTAGTGGAAGAGATTAATTCTCAAAATGTGTTTAAATGATTGGAAGGTACTCATAAATTTGGCTGAAACAAGGACAAGTGGCGTAGTTCATCTCCCAGATACTTGTTAAAGCCATTTTTACACCTAACATACAGTGCACGCACACACAGTGTTGCACACATGTTGCTCAGTTAACTATGACCTTCACTTAGTCATTAAAAAGCAAATGACCACCCTCAGAGCAGTGGTACTTTTGCCACCTGATTTTAATTTTGTTTTACTTTTGATGGAAATGTTTATACCTTTTATTCATATTTTAGACATCTAATTATTGTTCATTTTAGACACTAAAAAATAAAAAGATATTGTAGTCTAGTTTTTATCTAATTTTTATTGTACATATCTTAATTTTGAGGCTACAGTTACTCATTGTCTGGGTTTAGCTTCAGACCAGCAGCTAAAACATCAGGTAATATTAAAGCAGTGATATTTCTTTAATGAAAATCTATTGGTAAATCCAGATGACTGGCATCTGGCATTAATACGTTACCTTACCTTTTTATAAATGTCAGAGTGCTTGCTTGCATGTTTTTGTGGTTTGTCCCAGCTGTTTTGTTATTCTTATCTTAATTTTCAGTGGGATTGTAGATTATTTTTGGCCATAAATCTGTTTCTTCTGGGGGGTTTTTCCAAGAACTGGTAAAGTTAGCTAACATTACTGGCCGAGACATAGCGCTACTCAAGCACAAGATGCTGCTTATTTACAGGTAAAGCAGCTAAATCATCTTCTGAAGAAAATATATTTTGGGATCCAAAAAATAAGACATTGTAGCTCCTGATTAGTAACAGTACCCTGTTACTAATCAGGAGCTACAATGCCTTATTTTTTGGATACATGCGGCCATTGAATAAGACTTTGCATTAAAACAGTAATTAGTTCATTTGTCCATTCCTGTTAGTTCACCTTATCGCTAAGTTTTTATATGGTGACGAAAACTGGAATACATTGTTAGCATGTTGTTACTGCTAACTGTGATATAAACAGTGAACTTACAGTATTCTTGAGGATTTTGCTCAGCCTGAAATAGAAATAGATGCCAAATAGTATTCTACAAATAAAACCTAGGAGTAACAATTTAAATTTAGTCTAAACCCCCTGTGCTGCTCTGCATCATTTCATCACACTGAGTGGCACATAACATAGCCTAATGAAGTTGGACAGGAACACATCAGACTTTCCACATTTTTGGAAATACGCCGAGTTCCGTCGCTGAATATGTATAAGGCTCAGTTTGAACTGCCGCAGCACATGTGTAAAGTGAATTCCTCCAGAGACTGACTCTGATGGGTACAACCTCCCTCTCACACAAGACGATCTAACGGCGGCAATCCTCTGAGTGGGAGCACTTATCTGAGAAACAGAAAGAGAGGAGGCTGGGAAGAATTTTAAGAGAGGACAAAAAAGAAACGGGAGGAAAGTTAAGAAAGGAGGCTCTGGGGAAAGTTGGGACAATAGAGTGAGAAATAAACTTTGCTGAGGAGAGAGAGGAGGGGGAGGTAGTAGTGGTGGTGGTTGCGAAGAGGAAGAAGTGGAGAGAAGAGGACACCTTGAGAAGGAGAAAGAAGAGGAGTTAATGACAGACAGTGGGGAGAGTGTGGAGGGAAAATGCAGCCACTCAAATCAGGTTTCTGCCTGGAAGTTAGTTAAACTTTACTGTGTTGCAACTATGAGGAGAAGGAAGGAGGAAAAGTGCAGAAAGACAGAGATAAAGTAGATAAAGCAGTAAAGGAGACAGAGAGAGCAACGAGAGAGATGGAGATGGACGGAGAGATGCAGAAAATGAGACAGAGACAAAGTCGTTCTGCTGTGGTAAATATCTGTCAGTCTCTCCTATAAAACAAAGAAGGCAGCGATGTGGGGCCATGATTGTTCTTGGTGATTTCCCAACTGGTCTCTCTCTCTTTCACACACACACCATTGTAAGTGGTGACAACACACACACTCCTGCCTCAGTTTCTGTCCCCTCAGAGCAACACTGGGGTGATTAAAAAGACCTCTGAACAAATGGTATGCGTTGAGCAATATCTGTTCACCTTTCAAAAAGGTGTGTGTGTGTTCGTGCATAGTGGTTGGGGATCCTCCGGGTGTTTAAAAGCTGAATACGTCCCTTGCCACACACACACACACACACACACACACACACACACACCTCAGTGACTGTAGGTGGAGGATCTAATCATTTTGGCAGGAAACTTTTAACATCAGTGCCAGTGTTTTATTCAGCGGACTCAGCCCCTCTGCACGTCAAGACAGGGCCTGACAATAAAACAAACAAACGCACCAGGAGACGAGATAGGGGAGCCATAAGAAGACGTTTTCTTCCAAAATCACATAAAAGCAGTAGCTGTTTTTTGGCAAAAGTACATCTCATCACGGAAAAGATGATGTTCGAAGCTTACAAATGAAAACATTTTGGATTGAAATAAATTAAATTTCACAGGTGCACTGAAGTCCCCACCTTTTGCACTTTTTGGACTTCACAACTCTCATTTGCTCGTCCTCTGTCTTTGGCCAGTTCAGACCCAGCTGCCAGGTAATTAAAATCAAATTAGAGTGAACTTTCTCTCCAACTCATTCCAGCCGTTTTCAGTTGGCTTGCCTGATTACTCTGTCAGTGGGTGTTTAACTGCAACCTGCTCAGCAATAAACTTGAGCCCTCATGGTAACGTAAAAAAACTTATAAATCAGGAGAAATGCGTACGAAAACTGTTGACTGACTCCACCTCTGATAAGTCAGTTTGGCAAGACCCAAACACAAAGTTACTGCCTGTGGATTTTTGTTTTTATTCCTTCCTGCCAAACCCTGAGATAATTATCTTGTTTATAATTTGCTGTCTGTGGCCATTTCTGATTCTGCTCAAATCTTATGCAAATATAGCCTGCGCTCTACAAAGAATTCTCACAGTTTCTGTCAAAATCAGGCACAGTTACAATGTGTGCTTTATAGTCATAAGTGCCCATGCAGCATTATGAGGTGTTGCGAGCAATACACAACATTATGTAACAGCCTATCAGAGAGCACTGAAATGGCACAAATAGTGCTCCAGACTACACTGTACGGAGGGGAAACCTCATCTGTCGCTACACAGAGCAGATTTAGTTTATGTGACAGCTACGCAAAGTGGCTTTTCACATTTAAAAAAAAAAAAAAAAAAAAAAAAAAAAAAAAAAAAAAAAAAAAAAAAAGTATGATGATCCTGTTGTTGAATTGAAAACAAATATTGAAGCATAAATCTGTAACTTTCATAATGTTCTAACTGCAAGCGTGACAGAGCATCTAGTTGTGTTACTGTTGTGAAGGTGTTTTATCTTGATGTTTCTGCCAACCAGCAAGGCAACGTCCATCCATCCATCTTTCGTCACTCCAGCTGGGTTTATGCTTGATGCAAAGGGTTAACAGCGTTTTGATTCGAATTTCCCCCCTGCAACACTAGACTGGATTGTACGTGATTAGGCCATGTCCTGCTTTAATTATATTCAGTAGATGTGTTTGTGCAATCTTTCATTTACTTTGTGATACAGAGAGACAGGAGGCCTCAAATGTATTAATAGAACTGGAGTTACATCCAGGTAACTTCTATTTTGCTTTATCTCACTACTGAATAGGAGATTATTTGCCATGTTTAACTTCCTTTCATTCACTGTGATAGAGAGGAGCAGAAAGTCTTTGATTCCACTTGTTCTACCGTTGTCTTCACTGTCTGGAATGGGAGTGGAAACTTAGGAGAGGAGAGATCCCAAGCTTACTAATAACAGTTCTCGGGGTCTCGTTTTGGGGCTCAGATTTTTGCCGCTGTAGCTATGGCGTAGCTGCAGTAATCTCTTAACACACAAGTATAAATCCCCCTTTATCCAGTCCGAGTCGATTGCAGCAGGCTAAGAAGGCCCAGATGTCCTTCTCCCTAGTCATGTCCTCCAGCTCTTCGTGGGTATTCCCTAGGTATTCCCAGGCCAGATGGGATATGTAATCCCTCTACCAAGTTCTGCGTCTGTCCCAAGGTTTTCTTCCAGTTGGATGTGCCTGGAATACCTCCACAGTAATGTGTCCAGGAGGTCACCTCAACGTGAGGGAGCAGCTGTTTTTCTCTGAGCTCCCCCGTCAGATGTTTAAGCTCCTCATCCTGTCCCTAAGGCTGAGGGAACTCGTTTCAGCTGCTTGTACACAAAAAAATATTTGACTTATAGCACTGCATTTGTCAACAGGTGCAACTCCATTCACATTTCTCATCAGCAGAATGTGGAGAGCAAATCCTACCACTGTACTAGCATACTGTACAGATATAGCAAAGTGCAGTAAAGTAGGGTGTTACGAGCATAATCTATGACAACTGGGGGGTCCCAATGGTGCTCGTGATAGGCTACTTCCAAAACAGAATAGACCTATACCAGTTCTCTTTTGGGGACAACTGGTTACTCAATCCAAGTAGCTATACAACACTACATCCTATAAGCCATGAAAAAATAAGAAATGTTACAAAAACATTTTAAGCTCATATTTTGTCAGAACCTTTTCTGAAATTATCTCCCTGACTAAAAGTGAGTGTGTTGTTCAAGCACAGTTCACTTGTTTAATGCTGCACCAATCAATACTTTTATATGAACAATAGGTCAAATGACTAAGTGTAATGTGAAAGATGTCGCTCGTAGTGTTGAACCCACAGAGAATGATCACCCAACTCTGCAGTTTCCTGGAGGTCTATGAGGCGTTTTAGGCTACATCCACACGTTTGATCACCGATCTCCATCCATACTACGCGCCTGAAAACACATATCACATGACCGGTGTAAACAGGAAGCAGATGGTCTACTCTGCGGGTGGTTGCAGAAAATACTACAAAGGAAGAACAGCAATGGAGAAAAGTAAGACCAGAGATTTCCATGTTTGGACGGACGACCACGTGGAACTGTTGCTTATTCGTTATCCATGTTGCATTAACCTCTGGTAGTCAAGGGTCACATGATAGGGGCGTGACTAATCGGGGAAGGACACGTTGTGGCTGACAAGACCCAATCAGGAAGTGAACGTGGGTGTCTGCATCATTGTTTTACAACCCCTCCGTTTCCGCCCATTCTCACTTAAACGCAATCCATAGATCTCAAACTAAAACGCAGCATTTTAAAAGGTCTCCATTTTAGGGATTATAAAATGCTAGAGAAGTGTGGACGCTAGGCAGAAACGTAGCAAAAGTTATGCGTTTTAAAACAGAAAGATATTAGTGTAGATGTAGCCTTAGTGTCTTTTAACTCCTTGTTTTGTTTTTTTTTGACCCACGACTTCACTGTTTTGATGCTCACGGCTCTCATCAACATTGTTTCCAGCAGCAGCTGTTTTCAGTGAAAAAGCCATAAAAAATTTTTTTTAAAAATCACTGTACATTATCTGTCGGCACTAAACAGCAGACAGAAGTTAGCGACTAGCTGGAGAACATAGTGGAGCATATAGCAGCTAAAGAGCCAGATATTTCCCTCAGTAGTTGGTGGAGACCAAAAACAGAGATAAAATGACATTTAATATTAGATTTACAATCACCACGTGGCCAAAAACACAACTCATAATAAATGCTAATGTTGCTCTGTGTCTGCTTGAAATGTAAATAAGACATTGTTTGCTAGCATGTTAGCCATATCAACTTTATAAGGTGATAATTAGCCTGATTTTTGAGACACCCCAAAAATTAGATTTGAAGGTTTTCAAGGGGTCGCAGGTGTTAGCCTGAGACCTCATGTATTTCACACACAGGGCGACATGAGGTCACTTACCTATAAATATGTGGCCCAGCTGATCTGTTAGCAGCTCCATTCAAGATTGTTTTTCAGGGAAGTGACTCACATTAATTAGTTAAACATTTACTGAAAAAAGGCGTGTGCTTGTACCTGTGGCCTTACTGAAACAGATGCCGGTTCCTAATTTAACATAATATAAATCACAGTGCTACTTTGTGTCCACTGATGATGAGTCGCATTAACCTTCTCACACTTTCATTTGATCATTTAAAGTCATTTATGCCTGACCAAGTGAGACAGAACGGTTCACAGTGCCACATGTGACTGTAACAATTTCAGTCATTTCCTTAACTAATTGAGAAATTGCCCACACGTCCTACAGGTGTGCCCTTGGGAAAGGCACTTAACAGCACAACCTCCTTCCAGGGGCACAGAGATGTCCACAGCAATGCCAGCAGCAGATGGGTAAATGGAGCGACTACCGCTCTGCTATGGAAATGAATCTGACCTACAACAATGTGACTGATAATACCCACACACACACACTCACATACACACTGGTGTTCTCGGACCTGCAGCACAGGCAGCTGGCCACCAGTTGGTGCATTATTCAGCCTAAAAGCTTGTTAAGCAGAGCGCACAACGGAGCTGTAATGAAAGATTGATGTGTAAAAAACTGTTTAGTTAGCCTGTGTTATGTAAGGCAATAAAACAGCGGTTGAGAGATGCGCATGTAAAGGCAGAGAGGGAAAGAAAGGGAGAGAAGAGTTGAGGGGGAATGACAGCACAGACACAGGACACAAGGACAAACACACCAGCAAGGCGCAGAAGAAAAGAGAGAATAAGTGACAATGAAAAACAAGAGCAGAAAGAGATGGAGAATCCTAGAAAACCAGGGAGAATGAAAAAGACGGAGGGGCAAAAGCAAAGCAACTAGACAGAGACTGAAAAGGAGTGATCTCAGATGAATTAATGAAGTTCTCCCTGAGGCACAAGCTAACATCTCCAGATGAGACACAAGTTACAACCTCTCCAGACCAAACACAAGTCAGCAGAACACACTAACACATTACAGAGCAGAGACAGACAGCAGCTGGCTGCACATGGCTGCACAGCAGCACACGGCACAGACCAGACCAGTATGAAACACACCAGTATGGACCAGCAAGATAGTCGTCATGAGGATCTGTAGTGTGATGCTGCTCTGGGATGAATTCGATCTACCTCAAAAAAATACCAACTCTTTAAAAGTTTAAATAGTTTTTAAAAAATAATTTAAAACTAAAAGTTTAGCATGGTTCAGCCCATTAAGTGCACATACACAGACAACTTTCAGAGCTCATCATAAGTTTATAACTTATTTCTTACCATTGGTTGGATCAGTTAGTGGTACCAGTCATTCAATTCACAACTGCAGTATGAAAATCAACATAGAGATTTGAAACTTGCTTGAAATAAGTAATCCAACTCAGTAAATGCCATTTACTGTTAGGATCTATGATCTTTGTTTGGTCTGGGTTATGTTTTGGTCAAGGTTCAGGTATTATTTTTAAAGGTCTTGTTCTATGTTTCCTATGTGTTCTTGTCCTCTTGTCTCAGCCCTTGATTATGTTCACCTGTTCCCCATTACTCACCTGTTTCTGATTTCCCTCGTTAGTCTTTCTCTATTCATGCCTGTGAGTGAGTGAGTGAGTGAGTGAGTGAGTGAGTGAGTGATAGATAGATAGATAGATAGATAGATAGATGTTTTGGTTATGTTCTTCGTTCCTGGATCACCTGTTGCTGGACTTTGCCCATGCTCCATGCAAGAAGCCTTTTTGTTCGCTGTTCTCCAGATCATTCCATGTTTTGTGTTTGTACTGTTGTTGGACTACTTCTGTGCCCTGAGCTTCTGGAGTTTCATGTTCCTGTGTTTTTTTTTGGACTTACCTGTTCATGCTCTTGTCTACCTGCTCCCACCCATAGTAAGGATCAATAAACCTGTTAACCACTTCGACCTTTGAGTATGTCTGCGTTTGGGTCCCACTCCTACAACCCCGTAACCCCTCACCCTAATAGATATCACCAAGCATCCATTATCCCTAACATTTACTTTGAATTATTAGCCTATTATTATTATTATTAGTAGTAGTAGTAGTAGTAGTGTAGCATTGTAGCCTTTCACATTACACACTCATAATGATGAGCCCACAAAGAATTATCATTCAACTGTGCAGTTCCCCTCAGCTCTTTGGTGTGTTTTAGCATCTTTTAGCTAGTTGTTTGGTTTTCATCAGCCTCGTTTCCAGCAACAGCAGCAGGCAGCTGTTTCCAGTGAAAAAGCTCTAATAAACCCACTGTGCACTACCTGCCCAGCACCAAACAGCACACAGATGACTATGTTATGTTACATATTTTTCTCCAGGAGTTGGCGGAGACCTAAACAGAGCTAAAAGGAGAGTGAATATTGGACTTCGAGTCACCAGGTGAACAGAAACACAACTCCAAATGAATGATAATGTTGCTCTGTGTCTGCTGGATGTGTAAATAGGCAGCTGTTTGCTAGCACGTTAGCCATAGCAATTTGATAAAGTGTTAATATGTCAATGTTGTGTTTACAACTTGTTGCGCTGCCCCCAAGTGGCCAAAAAAATCTGTTACGGAAGGTGAAAGGACTTTTTCTTTTTTCTTTTGTATAAATAAAGACTTATGGACGTATGGATTGGTTTTGTTTAAAGACTTTGTGCTTTTCCTACAATGACCAGTCAAATGCTGTGTCTCAATTTGAGTACTTCCATACTTACACTTGCTATTTTGAGTGCATACGTACCCAGATGGTGTACTCACGGTCAGAAAGGGTGGAACGCTGCACACTTCTCACCCTCAATGGTCGCCATCTTGGCTACATAGTGGAAGGGGAGGGACCACCAACCTATGAAAATGGCGGCCACGGTTGCAATTGTTACGGCTGAAAGTAAAAGCACGTTCATTTTTATTCATTTTTAATAAAATTGAATTGGTGTTGAATGTTGAATTGAATGTTGGCGATAATGCTCCGCCCGGTTGCAGTTCATCATTACAAAGAAGAACTTGTTGAATGTTGTGATCGGCATTTCCGATAAGTGTACAACAGCTGTGTTGTGAAATTTTACGCTCTACACAAGTAAGTACATAGTGTTCACAGTGTACTGCATGTAAGTGTTCTAACAGAAGTACCCAAATTGAGACACAGCAAAAATGTCTGCTGTGAAAAACTATCTTACTTATCTTAAGCAATGTTCAAGTCTGGAATTTGATTCTCTGGCTGCTACTGAAACAAAACGCTGCCTGAAAGGGGGGAAACCTTGTGATGTGCTTTGAAAAATGGTGGGCCGTCTCATCAATTATTGTGACAAATTCTGTCAGAATCAAGCTATTATTGATCATGTTATTGTTCTCTTTCATTTGTTTTCTTCCATTCTCCACCCTCCACTTCCTCCCTCTCTTTCTAAAGTCAGAGGAAATGAACCGTGTAGTCCCATTGATCCAGCAGCTCACACACACACGTGCAGATACAGAGAAAAACGCAGCCACTCTCACAAACACACACACACCGCTCCCCTTTGAAGAAGACGAAGTGGGAGGTATATTGTGGTGGACGGAGCCACTGACCCCCTCGTTGAGTTAATGAGCTTTTATTGACTTCAGCACCTGAAGCTGCTTGCTGTAACTTATCACTGTTAGCACCTCACTCACCCGTCGCGCACACAGACAAGCAAACACACACGCTATCTGCTTGTGACAGATTTCAATTTCAGTTTTTAATTTCAGTTAGAATGTTGATTTACGCTGTCCGAAATTAGCCCCTATTTACTACATACTATACTATATACAGTATATACTGTATGCACTATATTTACTGTCTGCCATTTTATTTGAGTGTCCAAATTCAAAGTGTGTAAATTAATCCACTATATAGAGCCCTCAAAAATTCCCACAGTGGAATGAAAAAAGTTTCTGCTAACAATCCCACAAAGCAATTTGTCGCATTTTATAGATGCAAAAATGACCGTTGTGTACGACTTTACAGCTGTCAATAATTACACAAAGTAATGACGCCTATTGGTGTCCGAAATCTAAATTTACTGCTCCCTATAGAGTGAACTGTTATGTGTCTGTTAAATAGAGCGTAGTGAAAGAATGAACACAAGAGCAGCAGACAATTTAAGTTGTCATAGTAGGAAAAAGACAGGTGTTACTAATAACAGTAACAATGGCTGTCATTACAGTGTGACAGTCAGCATACAATACCAGCACCCTGAAACTGAAGCAGCTAAATGGAATTCAGCCATCATTGATTTTATTATTTACAGCTGTGTTTTTCCTGCTGTCACATGTCAAAATGTCTTCCGTGGACAAGGCCTATGATGTCTTCCAAGTTACTTTGAGTGCCCCATATCATTTATTTATTGTATTTTGTTGGTAAATCTATATGGCTCAGGATTCTACCTCACATCCTTTTTTCCTCAGTCCCCCACATATCTATGTTACTTTCCTATCATGGCTGTCGTACACCTTTGCATTCAAGCCCCAACTGCCTGTACCTATATCCTGTCCCAGCCTTGTCCTGGAAATCTGTCCATGATCTGCTGCCTGTGTTTTCACCAACTGCCTCCCTCTCCCTGACCTGCCTACTTGCCTTGCCCCATGGGACCTGTTTGCCTGTTCTCACTGCTCTCTTGTGAGCCTGTTCTTCGACCAACAGTTCTTAGTAAAGTCCTTTTACTTTGTACCTACTCAGCGTCAGTGTCTGTTGCCCAAGGCACGACCGTTACAGTTGCTTTCACGTGTTTTAGGTATGGGAGTATGAAACCCAGAGGACAAATGACATACATTTCTGGACGCTCTGCACACTCTACACCTAAATGTACAAACGTGCTTTGAACAAATTGTTATGATGGTTAGTCTGACTGAGTACAAATGTCAAAAGTTTATATCTAAAAATGTATTATTTTTTTTTCCATATGTTGGTAAAAAGGAAGGAAGGAAGGAAGAAAAACTTGCTCTGAACTCATCATCCAACTTTCAATTGACATTAAATGTGATTTGAAAGTTTGATTCTTGTGTCTCCAGTAGCAAATGAATGCAAAGTCAGTCTTTACAGTCACGATACAGGACTTGATGAGCTCTTCTCATTTTTCATCAATTCATATTTAAATTTGCATTTTTATTTAAAAACAAAGTCAGTATTTAACACTTCCTTCATGTCTTAATTGAACATATTTGGTATTATGTATATAAATAAAGAAACATTTGAATTCCTATACCCTTTCCCCTTTAATTAATCTAAAGAAGTTATTCACTTAGTGACCATAAAAACACAAACCCCTGTACAATCTAACGCAATCCAATACAACAGTCTTGTTATAAATCGAGCCTTTATGAAGCTTATCATGATCAGTTTTTAAGTCATTTTTGTAGAATTGGACTGCATTATGTTTAAAACTGTTTCTAATATTCCACCCACCACCATAACAACACCATCACAAACTATAGTCTAAAACATTAATATTATCAAAAGCTCTCTGGCAGAGTATCAACAAGTATAAATTTCAGAAAGGTAGGACTTATTGCAGGTCACTCTCTATCTATATAAGCAAGACCAGGCTGAAGAAGCAGCATCCACACAAACATAATGGTGGAAGGCAAACAACAGTGTAGCCAAGCAGAAGCACAGTCTAGATCTTTGGTTTACATGGCAACAAACACCGGAGTAACAACGTGTCCTGCTGACTGAAACCAGCTACACTGTTCGTCCCTGCTGTGATTCTTCTGCTTCAGACCTGACTTCATCTCTACACACCAGTTCAAGGGAAGTCAATTTTATGTATCCGTCACAAATCGTCTCTCAAAGGACAGCAGCTCAGGGTGAGAACTGATCTGTTCAGTGCGTGTTTTAGTGAGGATTTATGTTGGCATAATCACATCTTCCTCATTAAAGTAAGCCAAGAACATAGCAGTTTTAGACTGGCCGTCATTGAAATAAAGTGAAATGCAAAACTTTCATCACCAAAAAGATGAAAGATGTTCCCTTTGTAGCTGACTCCCTGGGTCTGAAGCTTCACCTCTATTCCCTTTAGGCCACATCCACTCATACACAGTCATACATACAAACAGGAAGCTACCGTCCTCTGGAAAAAAACACCTCTAATGTACAAAATATGGAAATCTAATCTTCCACTTCCTATCCCAGCATCTGAACGTGTTGTGTGTTGTTATGTATCCATAAAGAACTTAATGTATATGTGTGTATTCATTATTGTACATGATACTTTTAAATTCTGTTACTCAACTCACAGTAAATAATTAGGTCTATTTGTGCGTGTGTGATACTGTTGTGTGACAACCTGGGGATGTGTGTGTTAATTTTCAGCCACATTTACATTTCAGAGCACTGAGTGATTAGGAGTGAACCTGTGGCTGTGCCTCTTTATAAACACATTTGCATATCTGTGTATTCATAGCCACGCGTATGGTTTCTGAGTATGTGTACTGTATGAACGTCAGTCTGCAGTGATTCTTGTATTGCCTGACTATTAACTGCTTTGGCTGGTCAGCAGATTTCTTTAGACTCTGCTGACCATGCTGAGTGTTTAGAAGAGCATCTATTACCCTCGCATAATGTGGCAGTGTGTACATTCTTTATGTTATTATAGCATCTTTTAAGTTATTGTGATGGCAAAGGATCTTGTTCATAGGAATGTCCCAGTGCAGGCTATGTGTTGCTTTCAGCTCATTCATTCTGTATCCCTATCCTGCAGATAGTGGCTTTAGTTATAATCCTTAAGATGTCCACGTTCACTCTCTTTCCACCATGTCAGAGCTGTATTAGGTTACTGCTAATGCGAATGGAATATGGTCACTGTTTCACATTACAAGCTTTTAACTGGCAAAAACTCTGGGTTGCTTTTATTATGACGCAGTCACTGGAAATGCAATTTGTCACAGAGGTTAGCGCCAACAGCGATCGCTCATCAAAATCGTGTCTACAAAACTAGACAATGGTCATTTTCTTTTCTCTTTTTTTTTGTCCACGGATCAGTTTTAAATATTGGAGGGAGTAATGGAACAAGGAGGAGCAGCCACAGTGAGCTGTTAGCTGAAAAGCTGCATGTGACAGGCTGCACACCTCCAACTCCTCAGCAAGCTGTTGTGTAGAAAACTACTTGCGGGGTGCACAGCATGAAATTAGATATCAGTTGCTACGGCCATGATGGGAAAAGGCCAATTACTGACTGACTTCTGTGCTAAAACTATGTCAGTTTGTTTGGCTGCACTGTAAACAGATACACTGGTTGCTGTTGTGTTTCTGACAAACTAGCTGCTCAACGAGTGTTTGTTTGTAGTATTAAACCGTCTGTTACCACTAGTAACCACAGGTGTCGTCAAATCAACCACGACTGGAATCTTAAGAATTATAACTTTGATATGTACCCATTGTAAGGGCATGGTCACACCAGCATTTTCAACATTTGCGAGGTGCTCATGGCAGAGCTGTCGAATGTGACTGCTCAAGCAAACGTGCCACATCTCAACAAAGATGTGACATATGTACCACATAGTCAAGAGGTGCAGGGAGAAGATGAAGAAACTCAAACAAGATTATGTGAAAATCAAGAACCAGACCTCTTTTAGACACTGACTGGCATGTATTACTAAAGCATTTTTGCAATTAAATACAAAGAAAAGAACTGAGCACCAAAGCCTCAGAACTTCTTCAAAGTTTAGGTTAGGAAAAGGTCAAGAGTTGTTAAGTTCCTGTCATCCAAAGCAACTATATGTGTCTAAACATTTGTGTAGGTTGGCTCAGTTGTGAATAACTCAGACAGACAAATGTGTCTTCCTCAACCTTCACATCTTTGATGACTTTAGTTTGATTTTCCCGTTGGCTTGCTTTTCTCTTTTCTTTTGACAGTGTCTGGGTTATCTCCACCGTCTGCTTTCTGAAGGAGTCTGCGGTCGATTGTGTTCTGTTTTCAAGTCAAAGCCTCAAAGCCCTCGTCCCTGCAGCCACAGACCTGGGCTCTGTCCACTTCAGCTTCCCCTCCTTCCTACAGACACACAGGCGTTCATGCATGCAAGTACACACAGCCAAACACACATAGGTACACGGAGGGTAGGTCCATGCAGATTCATCTTTTTTTAATGCTCATGTCACTTCACATCCTCGCAGGTTGTGCACATTTATTCAAACAACTTCCTCTCTTATCTGTAGCAGGATGCAGACAAACAAAAACACAAGAAAAGTGCTTTAAATGAACTCAACTGCTAAGGGAGCTGCAAAAACAGAGTTGCTGAATGCAAATCAGTTATATGAATCATCTTAACAGAACAGTTCAATGTTTGGAGAAATACAGTTATTTACTTTCTTTCCGAGAGTGAGATGAGAAGTTTGATATCAATCTCATTTCTTTTTAAAGTATGAAGCCAAAGCCAGGGGGTGATTAGCCTAGCTTAGCATAAAGACTGAAAATTTGAGGAAACAGCCAGTCTACCCAAAGAGAGAGAGAGAGATAAACACCTACCAACACCTTTTACAGCTCACTAATTAACACACCATATATCATTTGTTTAGTCTGTACATGTTTTCAAACACTGTACTGTTTTCTGCTTCCAATCCTTTTGCTAAGCTAGCCTAACCACATCCTGACTCCAGCTTCGCATTTAACGTACGAGATGTAATTCTTCTTATCTTGATCTCAAAAAGAAAGCAAAAAAACCCCCATATTTCTCAAAATACTATTCCTTTAAAATACTCCTGATTATCTGTTTCCTTTGCGAAGCTGAGGCAAAATGACAAGTTTCAATGAGCTGAACACATTTGATAAAATCACTGCACTCAACACAACAAGACAACACAACGCTAAAGTGCAGAAGAAAGAAAGCTCTGCACACTGAAATAGTTATTGCCTGAACTGCAGAAGCACTGACCAAAAACACAGACATTTTATATATTTTATAAATAATTGCAATTTAAATTGTTTATAACTTAAACTTCTATGGTTCAGCCCATTAGCTTTAAATCACATACTTCACATCACATTATACTACTGCCTATATTACTGCCCATTTTCAAAGCATGTCATATGTTAATAAATCATGTTTCTTACCATTGGTTGGGAATTAATGAATGGTTACAGTCACTGGTTCCTATTTAGTTCACAACTACAATATGAAAAACAACTTGGACAGATTTTAAACTTGCTTGAGATAAGTAATCCAACTCAGGGGACATTTACTTAGCATTATTAGTAGTAGTAGTAGTAGTAATAGCATTAAAGCTTCATTAATCAATATTTTCAATTTTTTACAGTGGATCACTGTGTGTAATATGAAAGGGAACATTTGTAGTGTACTGCATAAACCTTGCATAAAGTGCACTAGTGAACTACAGTGGTCACCAGCCTGCTCCTGCTCACATACAGCAGCCGACTGTAGTGTTGCTGGCTAATGCTCTGTCCATCAGGGATAAGATGAGAACATTATCAATCTAAAGATGCTACATAATCTGGCCATTTATTACGCTAACAGGCTTTATCACATTTTCGGCCCATTTAGAGGGATGCCTGATTACATTTTGACTAATGGTGACATCGTCAGTTGCTACATGCCCCCTTGTCTCTGTTTACACTGGTAACATACTCAAAGAGGTTTTCCCTTGAACCCGCGTGGGATAAGAGATTTCCACCTCATTTGTCCTTCACAAAACTGTAGCTTTTCTGTGTACTCTCTGTCTCTCCTTTTCCATTTCTGCCTTTCTCTTTCTCTCTGGTGGGTTTTATTCAAAGTTTCCAGTGATCCACGATGGTCCGTCTTTTTCTGACAGGCCTGATAAATACAGGTCCTGATCTCTCTCTGCGTCTCCATTCCTCTCACCTCCTCCTTCTCTCCATCTTATTCTCTCCGTCCTCGTTCTCCACTTGCCCTCTGCCTCTCTCACTCACCTCTGTAACACTTCTCTTACTTCTCTTGTATTGTGTTCCTGTAAATTACATTGCAAGTTTTCACTTTTCTCTCTCTCTCTCTCTCCCCTCAGACTGAAAGCTATAGAATTGTGTGTGTGTATGTGTGTGTGTGTGTGTGTGTGTGTGTGTGTGTGTGTGTGTGTGTGTGTAGGCCGACTAAAAGACAAGGGCTCCACTGACCTTGGATACCCAGTGCTCTTCTCCTTGCCAATAACCTCCCTATGTGCTCTGAACACACTGCGGAGTAAAGACTGTTTGTGTGTGTGTGTGTGTGAATGTACTACACATGCACTTGGATTAAAACTTTGATTTTAGGAGCTACAACACACACACACACACACACACACACACACACACACACACACACAACCACACAGTGAGAACAGGAGATGAATTCAATTAGACTGATTACAATAGAGGACAGTGACTCCTTCATACAGTATACGTATGTGTGGGTGCATGTGATACAGCGTCTTTAAACTGTATATGTGTGTGTGTGTGTGTATGAATATTCATGCTCAGTGTAGTTTGGGGATAAGGAGAAGAGAGTCATGCTCTGCTGGTACTTCATTACTTAGTATTTGTTAGAGGAACCTTGACACACATACACACAAAGCTTGTTAAAATGGTCTTAATCCGATTCTTTGTTCATTCTACATGTGTACACACACAAACTGTCACCCTTTGCTAACATGCACATACACACACACACCTACATCAACATCCTCGAGGAGAAGTTGCAGGTACACAAAAAAGAACACTAGTGTGTGTGTTGGTGTAAGATTCAGTATATGTGCGTGGCCACTTATCCTTCTGTCTGTTCATTAGATGTGTGTGTGTGTGTAGGCATTACTTTCCCAACCATGCGTGTGTGCATGTTGGTCAACGGCTGGAAAGCAGAGCTGAACAGGAGGAAGGATAGGGGAGGCTGAAAGATGGACGACAACAGGTAGGAAACATAAAACATGGAAACAAGACCAGGGAAATTAGGAAAAAGAGGATTATTTGAATCCAGCGCAGGAATGGTGGACTCCACCACTATCAATAAAAACTACTATATAGAGAAATAATTTAATGTAAATATATTAAATGGCTATTGCTGACAAATGCCAAATAGTATCACAAGTGGGGTTTGATTTCATGAAAATATTAAAGACTATAACTTTAAAGCAGCTATAAATCAATATTTGTATAATGACAATGTAAGAACAATGTGAAAGGGTTCAGTTGTAGTGATGAACCTCTCCAGCTCCCCTCGGCTTTACGGAGGAGTTTTAGCTCATTGTTTAGCTGTCCGGCCTGCAACTTTACTGTTTTGGTTCACTCTCACCGCTCTCATAGTGTCGTTTTCACCAAATTAAAAACTCACTCAACACACTAAGAGTCAAATACTAGAGTTGGTAGTTTCCACAAACAGAGCTAAAAGGAGAGTAAATATAGGACTTACATTCATCAGGTGGCCAGAAACCCGACTCCAAATGAAGGATAATGTTGCTTCGTAACTGCTGGATGTGTAAATAAGAGATAAGCTTGCGTGTGTTTCAAAGGTTAATAGCTCAGCAGCCACATTCCTGCACCAGACTTGTTGCATTATGATTGTTTCTGAGAATTTAGTGGTCTTTCAGTAAGCTTTAAATCAAGAATTAACTAAGTGTACACCTGAGCTGGCAGCGGCCAGTGAACAGAGCTCCAATGCAAAAAGGTACTGATTTGGTCAGTGATTCTGTACGCCCATGTTCACATTTAGGACTGATCAGGCTAAACCGACTCAAAGAGGAGATGACGCGTGCAGCTGCGACCTGCTTCGTTTTGTAAAATCAAGAAATATGGCGTACGTCTTCATGGTGATCCAAGTTCAAAACTGTTTTAATATGAATTGTAATGGTAACAGAATGCTACTCGTGCTGTTACTGGATGATGTTTTAACCTGGTCAGTCAGGTCAACATCATTTTCTACAGCTCAGGTCTCCAAAGGCTCAGACTTGCCTTTAGTCCAACAAAACTGCCATGCACTCATCACTGAAACATGATGTGATCCGTCTCCTCCTTGTCTCGTGTTGGACAAGACAAGGTGATGGGCCAACATTAGAATGAATGATTTCTGCATGATCAAACACAAGACGCACTGAGACTATTGCAAATTTGCAGGTCAAACTTCAACATAGGTGAACACAGTCCAAGCTCAGAGAGAAACTAGACACGCATTATTCAATTCATCTATCACAATGAAGTGAACGAGAGGAGGAGCAGTCATCTTATTTTTGCTGCATCTTTAGTGCAAAGTAATCATTGCCGAGACGTTTCCTCACTTGTGATCTCATGAGATCATATGGCAGTCAAACAGTGTGGCGCATGAGATATGTACATCATACCCCATGAGAGCTCTTAAGATTCTTCTAAAATATTTTTATATATATATTAAATCCTGGAAATATAGCGGATCTGCTTTGATTTGAAATATGTGACGCAGGATTCTCGCTATCAGATTAATCAATATATGTGAATCCCTGATTAAAGGGACGAAGGGAGAACGGAGAAGAGGGAAAAAAGGAGTAGGAGGAGATGATGAAAGCAGAAGCAGAACGATGAGAGATGGAGCAAGTTTAAAACAAAAAAAAAAAAAAGAGGAGTGACGGCATAGAGGTAAAAATGAGTGCATAGACATGAGAAGTAAGACAAACGAGGAGATGAGGTTTGCTAGAAGTAAGGAAGGAAAGAAGAGGGGGGATGAAGGAAGTAGGAGGAAGACGGGAAGCAAGAAGAGTGTGCAGTGTGCTGGACACAGCTGTGTGTGTTCAGCCGCAGAGACTGTGATCTTTGTGAGTCGGACGGGGAGGTAAGGATGGAGGAAGGAGGAGGGGAAGCACAGGCAATTTTCCATGAGACTTTTCATCTTATTTTAATGAGGAATCTTCCACTTCATGTGTCTGTGCTGCAGTTTTAAAAAAAACAAAACAAAATTTAAAAAAACACCTCGAAAACGCTGCAGTCGACCCACTGAGAGGGAACTTAAGAGAGAGGGAGGTTGGGAAGTGTTTCCTGAAGAGAACAATTAAAAGTCAAAATCTCTCTTTCGCCTGTGGGCTGCTTTTAATGTGATTATTGTGGTGCTGATGACGCAGAGCGGAGACCTGCACCCAGGGGAAACCTCCCCATGTCTCTGGCCCTGATACTTGGAGCTTTTAGAGCAGAGAGAGCAGACAGATAAGTTATCAGATATCTCCTATTTCAGATAAGTGATACACAACTGGAGACAAGAGGAAGACAGAAATAGTATGAGGCTCCGTGTGTTCTAACAATAAATCTAGTATTTTCAATGCTACTACTTTGAGATGAAGTTAAAGAAACAGTTTGACAATTTGGGAAATATACTTTGAATTTGATGTGAAATTGACATCATGACTTTACAGTAAACATGTAGCTGGAGCCAGAGCTTAGCTTAGCATAGCATAAAGACTGGAAACGGGGAATTAGCTAGCCTGGCTCTGTCCACAGGTAACAAAATATGCCTACCACCATGTTACGAGTTGAGGCGCAGGAGGGGGAAGGACCCAGGCGCAGACAGCGGGCAGAGGTGTGAAGGGAGCTTTATTGCTTGACAGACAAGATGACAGGCAGGTAAACAGGCAGGAAGAACACAAGACATGGAACACTGGACATACAACAATGAACCCACCAGAACCAACTGAAAAGGACAGGTACAAATAGGGAAGGGACTGACGAGGGGATCAGGAACAGGTGAGTACAAACACAGGTGAAAACACTGAGGGCTGAGACAGGAGGCGGGAACACCAGACAGACTTCAAAATAAAAGAACCAAGGGCCGAACTGTGACACAGCACCTCTAAAACTCACTAATTGACACATTACATCTTGTTGGTTTAATACGTACGACAACCAGAGTGAAAACACGAGGCAACCAGCGGAGTCTCCAGGAAGTTACTGTTCCCAGCCAAGAAACAGTCACATAACCCCCGTAAAGCATCGAATTGTCGTTTTTATGCATCAGCTTTTTGTTAATTAGCAAATGTTAGCATGCTAAACTAAGATGGCGACCAAAGCAAACATTACATCTGCTAAACATCAGCATGTTGGCACTGTCACTGTGAACGTGTTAGCATTTTGGCATCAGAATTTAGCTACAGTAGAGCCTTACAGAGCTAGCATGGCTGTAGACTTTTATGCTGTGTCTCAATTCGGATACTTCCATTAGTACATTTCCATGCAGTACTCTGTGAACACTATGTACTTACTTGCGTAGTACGTGAATTTCTACAGGGTAGTGTCTCAAATCGAACACGGCCATTGTGCACTTACCGGAAATGATGATCGCAACTTTTTGACCGCTTCTTCTTCTTGTTTTTAATGGTGAATTGCAACCGGACGGAGCATTATCGCCAACATTTTAGCGTGATTGTCGCCCGCCAAAATATCTACCGGCTCGTTTGTTCACTTGACTTCAATTCAGTTTTATTAAAAATAAATAAAAATGAACGTGCTTTTACTTTTAGTGAGGTGTTCACCGTAACAATCGCAACTGCCATTTTCATAGGTTGGTGGTCCCTCCCCTTCCGCTACGTAGCCAAGATGGCGACCACTGAGGGTGAGAAGTGTGCAGCGTTCCACACTCAACTTTCTGACCGTTAAGAGTACACCATCCGGGTACTCACAGTGCCCTGCATTTTGCCATAATATCAGTGTGAACGCACTTATGCACTTAAAATAGCAAGTGTAAGTACGGAAGAACACGAATTGAGACACAGCTTTAGTCTTGTTGTATATAGTTGTGTACAGTGTGTTTTGTCACCTGGTTGGACTGATTTCTTTGCACTTATTGGGTAGTTCATGCATATATAATTATTGTATTATTTTGTAGGCTATCTTGGGTGTTGTGTTTAATATCAATAACGTAAAATCATTATGTATATATGTTCTTACCGATGGCGTAAGCATCCCATTATAGCCCTTTTTCACAGCAGAAATATTGACTTGTAGGAAAAGCACAGGTGTTACTCATAACATTAACGATGGCTCTGTTCTATTCAAGTGTCCCAGAAAGCCATTACAGTGTGACAGTGAGCCAGCATGCACAATACCAGGACCCTGAAACTGAAGCAGCTAAATGGAATTCAGCCATCATTAGTTTTATTATTTATACTTGAGCTATCTTTTAGTCAAAAAAGGCAACTTTATGGTTATGACGTAATCAGCATGACATTTCTTTCTTTTTCCTTATTTCTAGAGACATGTAAGCACAACCCTCTTGATGCTGCAGAGGAAGAGAGCCAAACCTGAAACATGTTGAAATCCAGCTCAGCTGCCAGTCCAAGCTTTTATGTGTTTTAAGTGCCTGTATTTGTACACATATTGAGCAGATTAAATGTTCTCACTCACACACTGCATCAAGGTCCTGTTTTTTTCTTTGAGAAATTGTTTTAGAAAAAGATTTTTTTGGTAACATTTGCAGAATGTTGTATAAATATAGTGAAATTCCTCCCACGGGACTGAGTACAGACTTACAGGACACATTGGAAAGACTTTCTACACTGGTGTACTACTGTATGACACACAGGAATAGGAGCTCCGTGTTGTAAAGATGTATAGTGATCAAAGGCAAGGCAGCTATAAATACTGGTTAAATAAGAAAAAATGTATTATTATTATTAATCTTAGCCAATTTGAATAGTTGTCTGTTTCAGTGTATTTGAATCATTGAGGATGATTGTCTTTCTAATAGGGTTTTGATCTTCAGATAAGGTACGTTAAGAATTTGTAACTGATGACAGAGTGAGTCGAAGGTGACAGGAAGCACTGCTCGTGGACACACCAACCACACATCAACATACGCTCACACACCCGCACACACAATTTGACAGGAACAAAGAAAAAGTTTCATGTAAAAATATCAGCCCGTGTGAATAGATAACGAGCCTATTCTTTCCCTGTGTGACAGTAACGCGACTGAGTGGAGGGACAGAGTGAGTGAATGGGGGAGATGACAGACAGCAGCAGCAGAGGAGTGTTGCCCGGTCAGGTTCAGATGTGGGGCTGAACGGAGTCTCCAGAGACTCTGCTGAGCAGAGGAGGGGGACAGATGCGATTCATTCATCATTTATCTCCATCGATGGGCCTTTTTTTCCTTTCCCCCCATGGTGTCACACTCCCATGGGACCCCCATTCCATCTACCCCGTCATCTTCATTGCTCTGACAGCATGAATTGATGATCAGTGATGATACAGATGATGAGTTTTAACATATACTGTAGTTTGGCGTGGTTAGATGTGGTTTCAGATTTTAAAAATGCCAATGTAATTCAGTATTTTTGTTCATTTAAAGGGCCATTCCCCCAATTTTACACATCGAGTTCAGTTTACTCGTCATGACTATGTAGCCTGAGAAAACCGTTGAGTAATGTCTTCTGTGGTTCTGGAGGTAGCTTCCCAAAAAATAAAAACCCTGATGATGTCATAGTGATGTAATCGATTTGAGTTTAGAGACTGTACATTCTTAACAGAAAGTCTTCGTCACAAACTGTAGACATGGAGTTAGAAAGATGTTAGCATTTACCAGACAAGCAGGGTCTAATAAAAGATGCTATCGAGCTTTCAAAATGTAAGATCCAGTGTTTTTTGTAGCTTGACCCATTCAAGGGACTAAAAGTCAGGATATCTCAACCTCTGCTTCATTGATTGTGACCATTCTTTTAAAATAAATCTCTTTTAAGTCCCCCAACTTTATGAAAGTGCTGGAGTACCCCTTTAATTTAACATACTTCACTTTAATAAACTCATACATTTCATTGCATAGAGTTAACTTGGAAGGGGGTAGATGGGAATCACAAGAGGAGCCTCTACTATCAGTTTGGCATAAAAGGTTCCCATCATCTGCATATTTAACATGAATGAATCTACCATTAATGCACTATTACTATAGCCTAATGTAAAAATGACCTGACTGAGCTACGGGATAAAAGGCTGGGTAAAGTATAGACTATTATATTCCACTCCAGCTGTTTGCCGTGTGTAACAGAGCTGGAAAGATGCAGCCAGATCACACTCAATGAAAATCACGACGGCAGTGTGCGTAATGATCCTGTATCCACCTTTGGGAACAAATATACTCACACAGAAACACTCTCCCTGCTGCATCCACAACCTTTAGGCTATTTTTTTGTTTATTTCATGATCTCTCCCTGATGCCCTCCTGCAACAGCGCGGCAAATGTTCCGAGGGATGCTGGAGATTAATGTGGGAAGCTAAGGGACCCTCTAACTTCAGCGCACAGAGATGCAGGGCAGAGTCAAGTCTAGAAGGTGGGGGAATGTAGTCTTTAGCAGCAGACCATCTAAATACATAAAGATCAGTCATTTTAAAGTCCAGATCTGCATCTGTGTCATCCAATTAGGCTACGCACCAAGACTCGCAGCCAAAACCACTCCAAAAAAAATTCTCACTACTGCAGTGGAAGTTATGCATTGTTCAGAAATACAAGTTTCAACAGAAGCACTAAAATGCGTTCAGTACTTACTCATTAGCAGAGCAACAGGCAAGAAGAGGAGGCACGCAGAGTTCATCAGAGATGCCATGCTGACCCGACAAAATCGTCCTCCGCCCTCACAAGTTGCGCAGAAATTCCCAAGTTGTTCTCACAAAAGAAAAGGGCAGCCCACACTGTCCCGCTCCTCAGCGCTGGTCACAGTGTTTCCCTCCTGTCCTCGGTGCAGCTCTGTACTCCAGTGTGAGAGCATCCACAGTGCGCTCATCCGCTCCGCTGAAGGGGAGGGCGCGTCCGTACCGAGGAGGAGGAGGAGGAGGAAGGTCTACAGCAGCTCAAAGAGTCCCAGGTGAGCTGCACACGACGCCAGACCTGGTCTGGATGGACGGGTGGATGTTGGGCGTATTTGGGGGGATCTGACAATGCTGGAAGAAGTACCGGTATTCAGATCCTTTACTTAGGTTCAAGTACGGGTACAGCAACGTTAAAAGACTCTAATGCCGCCCTGCATTAAGTTAAAGTACAGAGGTTTTATATTTAAAGTCTCATTCTGCAGACCTACAAATACCCTTGTGATTGATGTATTCTTATATACGACATTATTAGATGGTTGTAGGTGGAGACTTTACTTTGTACATTGTTAGGTAGTTGGTTTCCAAGCTAGGGGCGGGGCGCCCTCCTAAGGGTCACAAGATAAATGTGAAGGGTCGTGAGATGATTAATGGGAGAGGAGAGGGAAAAAATTGTCTAGTTCTGCTAGACAGTTTCATATTCATTTTCCTATCTTGTTTAGTTGCTTTTTTTGTGAAATAAAAGTTGAACAAATGGAACCAACTGAGAAGTTTAAAAGGTAGAACTGCCAACACCTCATAGCCAGGGGCCCCAACCAGACACTGCTTTTTTTTGTAAGGGGTCATGAGCCAAACATGTCGGGAACCACTTAATCCTTTAAGTATAGTATTTTGGAAACTTCAAGATTTTACATTCAAAAAAATACATTTATATCTGTTAAATAAATGTAGTGGGGTACAAAGTTAATTGTTTCCCTTTTAATTGTAGTCCAGTAGTATAAAGCAGCATAAAGTACAAGTACCTCAAAATGATGCTTAAGAACAGTACTTGAGTAAATGTATTTAGTTACTTTCCACCACTGCAGGCAACTGAAGTGCGCATGTGCAAAAGGGACAAATTTAGAACATTACTTTCTCAAAATTACACCCCCCTATACAAATAAAGACAATTAACTGAACAAGTCTTTTTTTATTCAAAAAATGTTTAGGGTAAAAGATACAACATAAGCATCCATGTTGAGCAGAAATGAACAAAATGGAAAGAGAAAAAGAATTACACACTAGCCTCAGTCCTGTTTCTCACACACAGCTCCCACTCAGGGTAAAACCGGAGTCAAGCTGTCCATTAAACCAGGGTCTGGAACTGAAAAGTGAAGGTGGTCAATATAGTACTTCTGTTTCATGAGCATTCAAATATCGGTCCAAATCTACTGTCTTGGCAGTCAAATGTTTGCAAACAAAACATACAGGTTATCCTCCGCTGTGCTGTTTGAGCCTTAATGCAGATCCCACCCAAAACTAAAAAAAAAAAAAAAGACCTTTCACTGACAGAGCTGCTTGTAAAAGTTAAATGGAACTGCTATAGGATAACGTTAGAACATCACAAGCTGTCTAAAGGCCCGAACGGCATCAAATGTTAAAAGTAAAACACGCAATAAGGCACTTGCTAGACAAATCCAACTTAACAGATTCTAAACACAGAGGTCAAATTAACAGAACTTTTATTTTACAATCAGCAAAACAGTGTGGCCACCCTGCAGTTAATCAGTGATGTGTGGGGCTGTACACAAATTATCATACACTTTCAACACATGGTGCATTCACAACCTAAAGGCAGGCTTTTCACTGTTCGGTAAAACAGGTAGGAGCAGGAATGATTTCGGAATTCAAAACCTAAATGACAAGCAGGGTGACTATCGGCAGTCCAACTAAGTGCTGCTCCCTACAGCCTATGCGAAGTAACTGCACATTAAGTTTACAAACATTGTTTGGAATATCCTGATAAAATAACATCAGCAGTAGCAATAATGTTTAGGAAGTGTTTTATTAGGTATTATAACTAGTTTGACAACTCTTAAAGCAAGTATATAAGTCTTACAAATACTAAATGTTTATATAAAAAAAGGGACCGACATACAGAAGAAAACGAGGGGAGACGTCTGATTAATTTATAGGACAGGGCTGTACACATGGACGGCTGCCAAACTCGATGTTGGGCTCCAGACATTTCAGACTTGACGGGGGAATTCTTTTCAGCCTTCAGGACCTTCGCCAATATTTGTTACACTTCAAAAATGTTATTTCTCATTCTCTAATCTTATTTGTATCCTTCAGAAACCCTCATTAGAAAATGAGAAAAAGTATAATGAGATATGCTTTACATGCTGAATACTTCAAACCCTCAACCGTTGAGCTTTCAGTAAAACAATTCAAAGGGTTGATCCTCTTCAAAGCACAGACATAGATTTGGCCTGCCAAGGTTGTCGTCTCCAACCCATTAAGAAATAACTGAAAGGAAATATGCAACCAACATAAAATAGCTTTGGATGTTACATACTTTTGGTTGGCCGGGATTAGCTTGGTTGTTTAAAAGAAAAAGAAAAAAAAAAAAAGAACAATTGAGGACAGCAACTGAATTCCAAGCTGGCTCTAGCGAGGATGCTGGTCTGTACTGAAAATAAAATGTGTCCAAGCCTGCTGTTTGCTCTTAAGGCCGAGATACAAGGCGACATTTTGAGGCGACACGTGTCCTCTTTTAGCGTACTTTTGTTCTTTCTGTTCCTGCGTCACGACTTGACGGCTCAGAGAAACACAAGTAGAACAAAAGACGTTTGGTCTTGCGGACCACTCGACTGAACATTCTTTGAGTCTTGGCCACATTTGGATGAAGTGACGTCAAAGGAGTTTCGGGTGTGATGTTTCTGGGAGACTGGGACGATCAGAAATTTTCAGGCTCCCTGGCGGGCAGTCTTTTTGCTTCTTGATGGGGATAAAAGGATGAGAGACAACCAGAATGCCTCTTGCGGGAAAAAGCAGCAGTAACGAAGGTCTGGAAGAATCTACAGTGAACTTAAACAGCCGTCCGGAGCATTATTGTCTTGCGCTGAAGGGTTGTCCAGGAAAAAAAAGAAACAGAGCAACAAAAACAGTTTCTATTTCCTTACTTGACACTTCACTGGCGCAAGTAGAGCAGGGGGAGGAATGGGAACAAATGCAACGGGGAAAAAAGCTGGATTTAGGTTTGTTGAACAAAGTGAGAGGTTTCAAACTCAGTCATTTAGGAGCTCCGTCTCCAACCAACAGCACATCCCACCCTCAGGCTTCAAGAAACTGCTCAAAGTGGGGTGAAGTTGTCCTTGTTGCTCTCTCCTCTAAAACATTCGTGGACTCATAACAAAAATGGACTCATCATCTGTATCTATGAAGAAAAGCCTCTTCTGCACTGCACCTTAAATGAAGGACTAGTGGTTGACGAGACCCTGCAGCATCATCATTAGGCGCCGCGCCCTCTTGCTGAGCGGGCTGTGGGGGTCCTGCTGTAGGAAGGTGAAGAGCTTCGGTCTGACCTGGGCCAAAACGGAGGCCATGTGGTCTCTTGTCAGTGGGTCGCCATGGTCCAGATTCATCACTGCATCTTCCAGGTAACTAGACGGGGACACAAAGGGACAGAGACATCAAATAAGAACAACAAAAAGATGACGGAAATTTCCAGCCAGGCACGTATCCCAATAATATTAATTGACATCTATTTACTCATGAGCGCATAGTTTTCCTGCATTATTCATATAAAATTAACAAAAAATTAGTAGGCAATAGTGAGAAGATGTTGAAGTTTTGATTCCATCTACTGAACTCCCTTGCACCACAACCCATTCAACCATGACTGTGCTCTGTCCGTCCTAATAATGCCTCAGACTGAACCACACCCTACTGCCCTCATCTTTCCCTCCAGATGGCACAGCGCAGCACCAGAGAGCCATTTTAGCAGTAGTAGGCAGCTGCAATGTAAACGCAGAACCAGACAGGTGATCCAGACAGAGTGGTGCTGTAAAGGGACTGGTAGAGAAAGAGGTTTTCTGGCATAGAAAAGAGCGAGAGGAGGAGGGATGGAGGGAATCATAAGAGGAAAGGACAAAGTGAGTGAGGCGGAGGCTCTCTGAGGAGACACATTCACACATCTCGAGGATACCGGCAAAACACAAGACTTTTCTGTTAAATAAAAGAACAGGAAAAAAAGCAGACAGAAGTGCAAGAGTGCAAAAGATGCAAGGACAGAGAAAGAACAGAAGGATAGAGAGCATCTAAAAATTGCAGCGCTATTCACAGGATCATGCGCGCTCCCCGGGCAGCCATGCAGCAGCTACAGACGGAGCGGGGTGATGGGGTCAGCAGTTTAGCACCTTTAGCACTCAGGAGACTAGTAATAATGGACATGGAATGGGAGATGAGATGGCAAGCACAAGTTTAGACAAAGACTAGCTTTATTACTGATCGACAGAAGCACGGGATCCAGCTTGTGTGGGAGAGAAGGCGTGTAATGCAATTCATAGAGTGTTCACTGCTGTTGCTTAAAATAAAGACATTTTGGGAAAAGGTAAGCTTGTACAGTTCACAGGCTTTGATTAAATCCAATGACATTTTCCAAAATTGCAAGTTATGCCTGCTGCATTGCAAGATAGGTCTTACATCAAACTACAGTGGCGTGAGACGATGTCCTGCAACTAATATGAAAAGCACACAGGTAAGAATGACACAAATTTGTATTCATTTTAAATTTGAAACAGTGCATGTATTTCATGTGTCAATATTCAAACGGCAAGCAGTTAATATTTTTCATGTGTAAAAAATACTAAGGTTATTTTAATTAATATTGTAGATTATCAATCATTTGGTAATGAGAGACTACTAAAACTATACTGAGTGTGCATTGTAAAAATATACATAGTGGTGCATTTGTTAAAGAAATCCTGGAATATTAAGCTTCCATCTTATTTATTTGGCATTACGTGGAGGGCAGAATGTGCCTGACAGGGTGGATCTGATGTGCTGTCTCAACAGAGGGGACAAGGTTAAGCACATTATTGTTCCTTCACCATCCTTCAATTAAACTGTGTTTACAAACATGAGAACACACTTGTTTTTAAAATGTGGTATTGCAGCCACACGAAGATTTCTTGTAGTTGAGTTTGGCTGGTTTGATGCCAAGCAACTGTATCACTCAATATCACTGCCATTATATTGATTTCCCACTACAGGTGTAGGGAAGCCTTCTGCTTACTAACATTAAAGGGGTACTGCTATGTTTTTTTGCTGTTAACTAAATGATATGACTTTACTGTGATGAAACACAATATTGACTGGTGTTAATATTGACATTTCTTACCAAATGTATAAAAATCAGCATTTCATGGGTTGAAAATGGCTCAACACGCCATCTACTGGTTTAAATCAGCCCTGAACCTGCGAGGCCAATGCTGACAGAGTCAACCGGTTGGGACCTGTCTATGTCTTGAAATTTATATTTAAAAGAAAGACTCTAATCAGTGTCAGCCAGTCTCCCCCGTGTCTCCTGAGTCACACACTATACAGCCACGAGCCACAATTATTCTACGGTATCTCAGACATCGGGATCGTTATGGAAGTTCATATCTCAATGACAAAAACGCATACACTGTGAAGCCCACACTGTCTACTGTGTTCATCTACAAATTTACACACTGAAAATGTACACAGCGAATGTTTACACTGACCCCCTGAGGAGATCTGTGTAATCTTCACATAGGGAAGAGTGTTGTTATGGATGCAAGTCAGTGAAAGACAAAATCACACACTGTGCCAAAAATGGCAAAAGAAATAACCTTGGTTTTCTCACCTGATTTTGAGCTCAGAGCGGGTTGTGAGGTTGGAGGCGAGCTGCTGGATGAGCGACAGCAGCACAGGCTGGCTTAGAGGGCAGGGGTGCTGACCAAACACCTGCTGAGAGTCGATGGTCTCGCACACATACAAGACCAAGTTCAGGTCGGTCGCTGACAGAGCCTGGGGGGAGGGGAAGTAAGAGAGAGTGCATTTTATTCAGATTAAACCACTTTTTAGGAATCTTTGCACACTTAAGTTCAAACAGCTCTTTCCCTGCAATAAATCCATAAGACAAACATTCCTGTACAGCTGCAGTGTGCCCCTTAAAGAAAGGAGCAGTCCACCAACTTAACAACAAAGGGTTTCGCCACAAGCCACTTCCTCCTAAGTAGTTGGATGTTACTTGCCAGAGAACTGTCTTTAAAAAAATAGTAAAATATTGTCATATTTCTTGGTGACATAATGTAATACATTTACTCAGACTACAAAAACTACAAGATGTTCCCTTGCCAACAGCAGAAAGTAAGTCAGGGATTCTTATACAAGTATGAGCTTAGACAGGCTAATGTGATGTTTTCAAGAGTCAATACAAAAGTCTATGCACATAAACGAGGATGATGACAAACGGCTAATAGAGAGACTGAAGAAGAGGGGATGGAAAAGGTAGGGGGAAGAGTTTTAGCTGCCACATGGAGTAGGTTCAGATACAAAGCCACGTGCATAATGAGTGTCTGCAGCACAGCTAATGCACTAGTGGTGTCTGCAAGTGGCACTGTGTTAAGTAGTTACAGTATATTGGCAGTATATTCTGGGCCTTGTAGTCCTGGCGGGCCTTTTGTGTGTGCGTGAAAGACTCGAAGTTGTGTGAGGGTGTTTCCATTCATTAACAGTAAATGAATACAGTTCAGCGGCAGAGGCTGCAATATGTACAGAGCTACACCTGTGTGCGCGCGTTACCTGCTGGAAAGCCTGGTTGAGCTGGCCCTGCTGGAGGAGCTGCAGGATGTTAGCCTGCTGTGTCTGGTAGTCTAGGTGTGCTGTGGGGACGGGTGTGCCGGCCGCTGACCTCATTGCCTGCATGATGCTAGAGGTGACCACAGCCTGCTGCTCCTTCATCGCCAGACTCACCTCCCCTTTGACAATTCGCTGCACATGGCTAAGAATAGACTCCTGCAAACTGGGGAGGAAAAGGACAGAAGAGATGTGAGGACAGAAAGAGGGTTATCCTCCATATTACACGTAGCTTCAACCACAATGCTGCACTGTAGCAGGCTGGCTAAGTCAAAAAACAAAAGACCTATACTATATACAATATGTTTTTGTAATTTGCTCATGTAATCTTGTCTCTATGTTGGCACAAAGTTTGATCAGATTTGAATCTCAGGGTAAAAAAAAAAGAAAAAAAAGAATCTGGCTCTGCACCATCCAGCATTTCCTTTTCAAGATTTGAAAGTTTTAGTTGTCCAACTACTTTCTCTGTGCACCGCCCCCGACAAATCTATAACCTCTCGAGGCCATGAAATTAATTGCAGGGGGAACAAGAGACTCGATCGAATGTATGTTCTTACATTAGCCCCGGGATTAAGCTTTGCTTGTTTCTACTCTCCAATTTACACACCTTAATTCTCACATCTCAATTACACACCTGCTCGATAGGCAGTGAATAAGGCCAGGGCTGCATATGCTGATAAGCACATCTGATCTTCAAAATATCTGCTTAGAATGTCAATCGATGCTAGTAACATCAGTTAACAGCTGGATTCTTTTAGGTCAGGAGGTAGAGTGGGTCGTCCATTAAACCTAGGGTTGGTGGTTCGATCCCCTGTCCACATGTCGAAGTATCCTTGGGCAAGACACTGAACCCTAAGTTGCACCTTGCATGGCATCTCCATCACCATCAGTGTGTGAATGTGTGTGTGAATGGGTGAATGAGACCAATCTGTTATGAGCTTTGGGAATCGTTAAGGTTGAAAAGCACTACATAAGTGAAGTGAAGACCATTTTAAAACCTCATGGTTACAGCTCATAGTACTGAGTGGGGAGTGTCAGTGTTTGTTTTTTTGTATTAAAAACTGTAACAAATTGCTTTGATGAGAGCAGGCATGCAGCATCTAGTTACGACATGATCATATTTAAGGTACTATGTAATGTTAAATGTGAACAAAAAAACAAGCTTTCCTATCACAAGTGGCTAACAGTGGGCTCAATGAGGAATAGCTGGGATACATACTTTCCCACCATCATCTGGATCTGGTGCTGGACCTCTGCCCGGACGTTAGCTGTGATGTTATTGGCCAGCTGATCAGTGGAGCTTTGGAAGCCGTCGATCATCTGCTGGAGCTGGCCAATCGTGGGGTCCCGTGCCTCCTGCTCTCTCTGCTTTCGGCTCTTCATGTGGGCCTCAAGCTGTTGGATGTCTGCAAAGATGAAAGTCAACAGAAAATCGGTTCTCCTCCTCACACACATCAATACACCCAAAACGACATTAAGTAATCGTTTCAATGTTAACATTGGATCCAATGACTTAGCGTAATGTGAAAGGGTAGCAGTAATGCCAAATCCAGAGAGAATTAACGACCAGCGCTGAAGCTCTAAAGGTGAATCAGCTGCTGTTTCATGGGTTGAGCTCTCAAGCGCCACTGCCTTAACTGAACACAATCACAATGACATCGAAAGCAGAAATATTTGGTGTGTTCATGGTCGGCAGTCGCTCCCGAGTGTGCTTGTGGAAGTTAATCAGTTTCAAAACACTAGTCTGAAATGTGTTACAACACAGACTTTGGAAAAACAACACTATTCTGTCAGACCTGAATGTGTCTGGAAGTGAGCAGTAGTTAATTAAAACCATTAATTATTTGGTAGCTTATGATTTAAATCGTGCAATTCCATGATTCCTTGTATTATAATCAGAAGAACTGCATAATTTCATAAAATTCAGAAATACACAATTCTGTAAGAGTGGAATTACGGCCAGAAAATTGTCTAGCTTCTGTTAAAAAAATACTTTTTTTTTTAGATTGACCTTAAATTTTAATAGCATTTGATGACTATATTTTCAACATATAACCAGTTCTGCTGTACAGATTTCTTGGCAAAAGTGCTTCAAAAGTGAAATCCTTTACATAAATTACCTATTCGCGGATTTACAAGTTAGGTGCCACAGCAATAATCACAGCTTGTCTACTTCCACCCGCAACCCGGATTCATTTATACATACAGACCAGGGCTGCAACTAACGATTATTTTCATAAAAAATTAATCTGCCAATTATTTTCACAATTAGTTGTTTAAAATGTCAAAAATGCTCATCACAATTTCCCAGAGCCCAAAGTGACGTCTTCAAATTGCTTCTTTTGTGCGACCAACAGTCCAAAACCAAAAAGAGTCCAAAAGCCTCTTCATTTACTGTCATAAATGACAAAGAAAAGCAGCAAATGCTCACATTTAAGAACCTGGAACCAGCAAATGTTTGACATTTTTGCTTGAAAAATAACAAACAATCGACTATCCAAATAGTTGGCAATTAATTTTCTTTCGATCGATTGACTAATCGTTGCAACCCCAACACAGACTGTATGGTTGAGTCACACAGCTTTCATCAATCTCACCCTTATATTAACCAACAAGTGGCCCTTTCTAAGCCCAGACAAGCTGAGCATACGCTACCTGCATGGCCGGTGTTGAAAAAGATATCTAGCATGTTAAACATCCAAATACTTTCTCAGGAGTCGGAACCAATCCAAACATAAAGGTCAATGTTACTGGAGTCACATTTGTCAGGATGCCAGAAACAATTCCAGTGGCATGCCCATATGTAAAACGTAAATTGCTAGTTGGTTGCTAAAAGGTTAGCCATAACAACTCCATAACGCTGATGATTAATCAGGGCTGGGTTTTTTCCCTCATGTACTGTGGGTATGGGCTGTACTTTATCTGCTAGTGGTTTAAAGAATGGATGGATAATTTACTTAGTTAAAACAGTTTTCCTCCATCCTTAACCCTGTCCCCTGGTTTCAATAATTCATCATTTTCATGCAAAGCAAACAACATTATTCCAGCCTCCTATTTATTTTGATAAAACACTCATGGCACTACAAAATTGAAGGTTTTATTCAAAGAGAGCAGTCTGTAGTGCTCCGTTTATTCTGGCTATTATTTTGTTCACCAAAATGCGCCTTTGTATAAAGCGTAGCCTATTTTAAATGGATCCAATCGTGTTTTCTTCAATTAATAGCTTTACATTCTATATATAAACTCTGGGCATAAACAACACAGCTGAAGGCTTGGACAGTAGCTAGGTGGCAGTGCAGATGTTAATGCAGCACAAAGTTAGTCAATATATACAGACAAAAGACTAAACCCCAAAATTGACCATGGATTAGATTTAAATTGGAACAAGCTCCTAAGAGCACACATGCTCAGAGAGTATTGTGGCCTCCCTATTCACTGCAGGCTACCTGTGTGTGTCTCCCCTCTGTACAAATTATGAAAGCCTTGGTATTTTTTTTCCCAAAAACATCTTGCTGCTGCCAGCTTCCAGAGGTGGGCATGAGCACAATTTCAGAATAAATAGATTGCTCATCAACACATCAGTGCCCTGGCTTCATCTGAAAAGGCCTCATTACAAAGGCTGTCCCTGAGCTTTCTGAAAGAGATGGTTATTTAATTAGACTTCCTGGTAAACAGACCTTGATTTCAGGGAACAAACAACATGAATAAAGTAAGGACACTGCCAGCCACCAGAACAGCTTCAAGTGGATAGTTCCAAAACTGGAAGTGTTGGGACATCTAGTGAATGGATGTTTAGTCTATTTCAGCTGCTTCCAAGTAAAGATTACTAATCTGACCTTGTGTTGCAGTAGGTTATATCTTGATGTCTCCACTATATTTTGATTTTGTCTTTGCTTATTGGTGATTGCTAAGATTGCCTTACATTCTTGTGTGCCTTGTTTGAAGCTGTCGTTGATTTGTTGAAACATGGACTGGCAGCCTCTTTCAAAAACGGGCAGCACAATGCTCTGGAAGGCGTCTTTATAGGCCGCCTGGATGGGTCCCTGCATCGCTTCAGCTGCTGCTCGACCAATTGCATCAGTTGTGTTCTGTAAACAGGAAGTGGCTACAGTGAGAACGGCAGTGGAAAGCAGGAGATGTTATAAAGATTTACAGGGCCAGCCACTTACCTTTGATTTGACCACCTTGCTGACATTGTCCTTCAGGGTGACCTCCACAGCACTCAGCTTGGCAGCAATTGTATTGCTCAGCTGACCCGTCAGTGGCTCCAGACTCTTAGAGATTGCTAGAGAGGGGGAAGAATTAGCAAAACAGATTAGCAAGAACTTTCCTATAATTAGGCATGACATCAAGGCTGGAGGAAAAAAACGACACGAACATCTCTTCCTCAAATTAAGAGGGCTGGAGAGGCGAGGCAAGAAAACATCTCTCCAAAGACTGCTTCATTTTAGTGTTGCAGTCCAACACACCTCAGCTGCCTTTATTATATCTAATTCATCTTATGCCTGGGATGATCTCATGCATTAAAATAACACTGATTTATTGATGTACAGCCTAGTGTGCACTATGTCCATTTTTTCCATGCTACACAACAACATTTTGCAGAGAGGATAAAAGAAAGAACAAAATACAGTAAGTAAACAAGATTTAAACTACCAAGGCCCTGCTAATCAGGCAACGTTTACAGCCGATTTAGATCAGGATGTATTGATCCGATCCATCAGATTGCTATCAGCACTGATACTGGCCTTATCAAGTGAACTTGAAATTGGCCATAACGTGACATTACAGAATTCCTTTATACAACAGCTATCATCTGTGGAGCATAAAAATTCCCCCTTTTCATTTCGGAGCCTACGTCAGTCAATCTAGCTCCACGTCTGGTGTGAGACGCCAGGAGACGACAGACAGATATGATGATGGGATTGTTTCATTTCAAATATTAAAAGAGTTTTGGTTTACATGAGCGATTGTGTCGATGATGAAACACCAGATTGTGTTGAAAATCAAGCATTTTTCAAGGAGTATATTTGAATTCAAGCATATTCCAAACCTTGACGGTTAAATTGAAGAATCTTCCAAACTTTCAGGACTTTATACGAACCCTTTAAGTAGACGGTGGAAAGAAAAGAGAAGAGAGACGACAGTGTGCAACATATGCAGACTGAAAACACTGTTTAGATTTAAACTTAAAATCTTCCTTGTCTGCAACTGGCAAACAACGAAATGGTGCAATACCACCATCATCTGGTAACAAGTGTGGATGACTGTTCTTACAAACAGTCCACTCGGCCTTGCGTGTGTGTGTGTGTGTGTGTGTGTGTGTGTGTTTCCTTACTTTGCGGGACTGTTTTCTTCATTTCCTCTCGCAGCACTTTGTCCATTCGGTTGCTTAGCACCGAGCTGAGGGTGTGGCTGAGCTGCTGGCTGAGTTGCTCCTGAAGCTGCTGCTGATGATTCTTACTCTCTGCCAGAACTCGTTCTAGTCTTCGCTCTGAGGTCACAAAAGGTCAAGGCTCACAAAAATATGATGTAGAGGGCTTGTCATCGAGGCCTGCATATGCACCGTTACAACAACTTTGTAGGAGTTTGTCAGAAAAAACGTATATTTCCTGAATCAATAAAGGCTTAACTTATCTTATTGTATAATCAACCTTTTGGCATTAGGTGATATTCTGTACTGTCTTTCAGTTAGCGCTTACTGGAAATGATGCAGAGTATCTTCAGGTGTTCCACTTAACTCCAGGCCTGAGGTTGGGTGACCAAAGACAAATCCAAGCATCCCTGTTGTTCATTAAGCCTAGGGTACAGAGTGGACTCAAGCTTTTCACTAAAAGTTTTACGGGTGGTGGAAATGCATAATTATCCAACTACCAAAAAAAGGTCATGGAGTAAGAAAAGACTTAAGGATACGTTCTTGTTCCTGGTGGTTGGTTAGGACGTGCTCGACCTGAGCCATAATGGAGCTCTGCATGGCTTCAATCTGCCCGCGCAGTTCAGTTAACTCCCTCTGCTGGTTACGCAGGAGCATCAACAACTCGTCCTGTACTTCTGCATTCATCTAAGGGGGGATGGAGAGATGATTGGTGAAGGGAAAGTGCTGCTGGAAAATATGAATTACACTTATTTGAGTTTAACATTGAATTAAGTTTATTATTATTTAGCAGATTATAAATCGCAACTTTATAAGCTAGTGGCTAGGTTTTTTCCTGGCATAGTTCAAGTTAGGAAAGGACGTCAAAAGAACAAATCATTTAAAAATACAAAACAACTTTTCTTCTATTCACAGTATCATTGCAGTTAATGAATATAAAAGAAGCTGTTTTGTGATCACCTTACCTGACCAGAGTCCATTTGCCTGGACTGAGATGATTCACTGAGGAGAAACAAAGTGCAAACACCTTTAACAATAATACTCCAACCGATGACTCAAGTATTACGTTTATATGTATATGTGTGTATATAAATGCGTATGTAAACATTTTGAGCAAATTATGCACTGCAATATAATATTTGTGGACAATTTTGTATATATTAATGTAGACCAACTGTTTTCCAATTAATTGATATTAAATTCCAGCATTGACAAAAGTAATGATTGTTATTGATTCTTTCTGTGACAGAATTACTGAGAATTGAAGAAAGTCAATTAATTGTAACCAAATATTCCACTAAAATAGCATTAATACTAACAAAGTATCTGGATCTACATACAAATGTTTACCTGGTCTTTGTCTAATCTTTACTATCCATATAACCTCAGCTGCTGAACTTTAACTCTGTTATGATGAATGATGGGGATGGACTTCGAGCTAGTTTATTTGACGTGCAGAGCAGTGGAAATACAGCTGCACTAAACTGCAGTTAACAGTATTATGCATTATGATAGAGCCCAATCAAGCCTTTGTGACTGGCTGAACATCTTCTGATGCACACATAGCATCATCCATCACTGCAGTGTAAGACTGCAGAGCACTGCAGAGCGTGCTAAAAAATAAAATTTAAGCCAGATTTGATTTCTAACCTTAAAAAAAAGTACCCTAATTTGTAGAGATTGATGGATGGATAGAATTATAGAGTGGATGTCATTAGATCTTCATACCTGAAATAATGAACACTTTTTCCAACTACTCGCCACACACTGCAAAGTACTGCAAAATTGTTTTTATTACATCCCCACTCAGTACTCCGATTGCTTCACTATCAAACATCAACATACCAGTCATCTTTCTTGGTCTTCCTCTTCAGTTTTGGCGAGCCTCGTGGTGAGGTCTTCCAGTCCTTAACTGGCAGTCTGTGAGAAGAGCGAGGGCCACAATTCCCTGAGGCTGATGCCAGGCTGGCCACCTCATCGTCAGGGTCACTGGGTCAAACACAGAAACAGACAGTTGCTGTGTGTCACATGCTCTGTAACCACCTTGGAAAAGGTCACGTTTTGAGTAAAATCAAAACGTTATTGTGCCTTAAGTAAAGTACTGAATTTGTGTTGTGCCTTGTTTTGTGATACCCATCATCTAGGATGACACTAGATGTGTGTGTTCATTTGTGTTACCTCTGCTCTGCGCCAGTGTCCTGACTGTCATTCTGTGTGAGGTGATAGGAGCGTCGATGGTAAGGTGAGTTCAAGTGTCTGTCCTTTGGCTCCTCTCTTGAACTACACAGACATGTGACACAAAGCGCTTTTTGATCAATGTTTTTCCCACCAAGTCATCTCTTTGCTTTTTGCTCTGCTTGTTAAACTGCTTGTTTATGTTAATGTGCGTCCTTGTCCAGGTACTCGATATACTTTTGTGCGTTAAGGCTTGTGTAAATAGAGAACAAAACTGGTTCACCAGAAATCATTTCACCTTTATTTGTACAAACTGAAATTGTTACAATCCCACAGAAAATCATTAAATGCTTGAGACACCAAACCAGTTACAAGTTTTACTTTCATAATAGTCATATTTTCCCAAAGTAGTGGTCAGATTTCAAAACTTCCTTCTTCTTTTAGAAATCCTTCATGTAGATGTGCATGTTTGTAACTGTTAAATGTACTTGTACGTGTGAATTCTTACCAGTCTCCAAGACCATTGTCCCTGAGGCTGTTCCTGGTTTCTCTTGTGATGTCAGGTGCAGCCGGCCAAGGTGTGTGGCTGACGCTACCATCTGAAGACCCTCCTCCAACCCCGGGGTTCTCCTGTGACAAGGCGTTCTCAAGTAGAGACGGGGTGTGGCTGAGTCTGGGCTCTGACTCTACTGCCCCACCCACCAGCCCATCTGCACCTCCAAGTTCGAGGGGCAACAGGCTGAGACAGAAAATATAGTCGTTTTGTTCACTGAAAGGCCCATAGTGGTGTTTTTGCAAGTTTGTCTCCCATAATTTCTGTATGCTTTAAATTGCTGATGAGCATTTTTGAATGTATGCTTGTCTGAGAACGGACTTTTGCTGACCGCTTCAAAGTTGTGTGTTCAATGTAAACATTAACTTACCACTCCTGTAAAATTAAATTGAAAGTTGCCTAAAACGCCTATCTAAGGCATACCCAAAGTAAATTGAAAGCTGTTCTTGAATCATTTGGAGTACATGCATGACCTTGGGCTCTTTGAAAGGTAACAATCAAAGAATTTCCCCAACAGTCAGAATCACTATAAGTGCTAGTGGGATTGAGCAATATAAATTTGAACACACTGAAGAAGAATGTTTTTTATTTCCGCCACAATATTTTTATTGCAAATAGATGCCTGCAGATGACTGTGCTGGGACTTATTAACTGGAAAACACAACAGGACCACAGCATGAAGCATTACCTAGTTCAAATTTAAATTTGATACAATAGCACAGAAAATGAATATTTTACACGTTTTTCTAAGGGTGTGTCTATGCGTTTTCCAAAAATGACCCTTGCCCTTTACAAGAAACAAGATGGGGAGGCTCCTCATATCAGCTCGGGCTCTCGTTGGCTATTGTAGGCTGTGGACAGGACATGGTAGTTTAGATTGGTCCCCCAAGGTGTCAATAGGTCAGAGTGCAGTCGCCATTTTGATACAAAGATCGGCAATGTTTACATGTGAACCGGCGTTATGAGAATACGTGAGATTATGCATATCTGTCAGATAATCTGAAATGACGCAACAGCAATCCGTGGATATTTATTGATCTAATAATGTGTTTTGGACTAAATATTTTACTGGATTTGATCGTCTGGACCTTTGCCAACGTAACAAAATCGTTTTTGTCGGGATGTTATGGATTACTATGAAGCTTGATACGTGAATTTGCTCAACTTTGTAATTGTCAGTTGGTTGTCTGACAGATGTTGATTGTACCTGCTGCTGTGATTGTATCTTGAAATGGTTTGCATCAATCGAATCACAAGAATCTTAGCTTTCCAAAGATATGTGGCATGAGTACCCACTTCAACAGAGCAGTTGTGTACAAGCATATTTCTGTACGTAAAACATGCAACAGCCTGTGCCGGGCCGTCGAATTTTGAACAGGTTAAGTCAGCATTAATTAATGAAACGTACCTGCTGTTGTTGGCTGTGCGTGGCGAGGTGAGCAGGTGCAGGGCAGACGCAGCAGAGGCCATGCTGTCTGTCTGGAGAGCAGAAAGAACTAAGGGCTCCAAGCTAGACAACACTAGGCCACGCTGAAGCTGCAGGGTCTGGGATGCAATCTCTGGCATGTCCTGAGACATGGCTGTGGAGGCTGAAGAGATGACGTCAGGGGAGCGGGCCCTGGTCGGAGAGGCCAGAGGTGGCAGAAGGGGAGAATCCAGAATCTGAGGGCTGTCGAGAGTGAGGGGACCACTTTGGGACGCTAAAGCCTGGAGATGGAGATGAGGAGTGTGATGAAAAAAAGAAAAGATAGTGCCATTCAGAGTATTAAGAGGCAGGCAGAAGTAGGAGAATGTGTCAGGTCCTACCTGTAGGTTCTCCAGTCCAGGCAGCAGCACTGCAGAAGCAGCTCTTGGGCTGCTGGTGGAGGTGGAGAGCGCCAGACTGCTGCTGCTGTTCTCTGCTCTGTTAGGACTCTGACTGACATCGTCCATAGCTCTGCACACAGTAACAGAGACAGACCGCACTCAGGAATACATGTTCACATGTGTGACCAGAAGAGCACCAGATTATGTGGACATCTATTGGTGATAAAGAGACTCTGGATGTAAAATGAATGGAGGAAGACAGAAGCTGATATGTAGCAATGATCAATAATAACAGGATGGAGGTACAGGGTACAGTCTTTGCAGACTTGCCGTGCCCAGAGATTCTTTATACCTTCCAGAATAGCACTTTTCAAGGGAGGATATGAGGTGTGTGTCACTTGCATTCTGTTAATTTAATTCTTGATTATTGGTGATGTTGATGTGGAGCACTTTGTTGTTAAATGTCTGTCTTTAATTATATTTGTCTGACAGTTGGCACAGACACAAAGACAATTTCCAAAAGGATAATAAACAAAACTAATTAACTAATAATTAACAGTACCACTGTCAACACTAAAGAAAATAGAATAAAGGAATAATCAGCACTGAAGAAGTTTAACTATTAAAACAGTTGAAACTGTGCACAACTGGAATTACTCCAATTGCATATAATAAGGACATTATAAAATTTCAGTTGGAGATTCTACTGTATTACAGACGCTGGTCACTACTCATAACTTCGTTGCGATCTCATCCTGTCTGAACTGTGTAGAAAAGCTCACCTGTTAGTTGAGTCAGAGTTGCTGCTGATAGCTGTCACGATGGTCAGACTGCTGGCGCTGCTGCCAGGTGAAGCAGGTACCTGGATGGTGACAAAAAAGTGAACATTTGTATCCTGCATTATTTTCCTCGCCATTACTCCTGAAGTTTGTAAGTTAACATTTTTGCAGAACATCACATGAATTCTCAAACTGAATAAAACTAAAGCAACATACAGATAACACATTCTCATGAGAGTCCCATTAATGTACTCACATCACACATGGATGAAACTGAAGGCCTGCTTTATCTTTGGCTGTATGAATTGAATTTACATGAAGGTACAAAGATAGAATAGGCCTTCAGTTTGTATAGGCTGTGTATTAACAGGGTTATGGGCTTGTATCTGCCGAGTGCCAGTAGCAGCACTCCACAGATACGTGGGAGGAGGTGCTATTCATGGGGCGAGATGTTGCTAGGTGACAAATAAAATGTTTTCAGCTTCAGGGTTTTTGACTATTTTTTAAACTGCATGCTGGAGTGAAAGCAGACATCAGCCAGACAGCCCACACCATTTATTAATGAATGATAGAGAGTAGCAGCATACAAAGCTCGTGAGTGTTCCTACCGAAGTACTTGGTGTCATGAAGGCGTCGGGAGTCATCAGCTTTGGCATCGTCCCACTGCCGTTGCCCGAGTTTGACAGGAAGTCCGTGGGAGCAGGAAGCGATGGGATCTTCCTAAGGTCGGTCTGGGAGCCACTTCCTGATTCCTTGTCGGAGCTCTGGTCAGTGAGATGGTCTGAAAACCCTGCTGAACACACAAAATGTAGAGCGTGTTTCATTTGTGTGGCAATATGTGACATACAAAGAAAGCACAAACACAAAGTACTATACAGACCTGCAAACTCACAAGAGGTGAAAAAGGTGACATGTTTGTAAACTCAACCCCTGTAGGAGGGTCTGGGGGCATCCTCCCCCAGAAGAATTTTTTGTGATTTTAACATGTAAACAAAGCTTTCTGGTGCACTCCAAGAAGAAAATTAATTAATTTAGTTTATTTCTTCAGTCTTTTGGCCTGTACAAGTCTTTCGGCCTGTACAAGTCTTTCAAGTGCTCGTTTTCGCTGCTTAGCAATGTGCCTCTTTCTTGCCCCAGTTTCCTCCTCTACCACTTCCACCCTTTTCTCTGCAGCACTTGTAGATGGCTGGCAGTCAAACTCCATCCTTCTCTCTCTGACTCTGAGCCACTTATTTTGTCCCTGGGCCTTGTCTCTTGTTCCTGCCGAATATTATCAGCTGGCTTCATGGCCTCCTTTTTCATTTTCATAAAAGTTTGTTGAGGCTAACCACAACTGCATCTGTCAAGGTTAAATGATCCGCCAGAGCCGGTTCTTCCTTACGTTTTCGTTTTAATTTCCCTCATAAATTACAACAATGACGGACATAAAAAATCGGATAACAATACAGACGCAGTGGGAGTTAGCCTTAACTCTGCAAAATGATTTTAATTCTGAACTGTAACGCTGTAATCATAGACTGTATGGTTGTAATACACAATTAACTGACGTTAACGTTAGCTGACGTGCCAACAAGCCGGCAGGCTTTCCATTATAAACAGGGAAAGATTTGATGGGGTAACGTTAGGAAAAATTATCACGACACACTTCAACTTGATTTGGCAAGTTAACGCTACTTCAGTAACTAGTTACCTAATGTTAAGTTAGCTAAACAGCATATTGAGTCATTGGCAGCAAACGAGACTTACCTCAAAACTAGTGTATATTGTAGTAGTACCGCGAAAAGTTTGCTTTAAACATCCGTGGAAAAGACGACGTTGCAGTTATCTTGATTCTGATTGGCCGAACGACTCGAAACGTCTCACCAAAGATGTTTTATTAAGAAGATCTCTACGTGACAACAGCTTTCTGAAACGTCTCTGTTCTCACTCCAGTCTGTGGGAAATTGCGCTGGCCACTTAACACCCCCCCAATAAAAACAAACACTCTTCGGATCTACACAATTCACGTGAACGACATATTTTGATTCAAAACAGCGAATTTCGCCGAAAAGCGACTAGTTTGCAGGTATGCAATACATTTTTCATCGGTTAAATTCTTAACACCGATTAATCACTAACATCCCTACTCAAACAGTTCTCTTTTATCAGAGAAATAATGTGCTGTTTTATTTCAGAGCTCATTAGCATTTTAGGAACCAACCAATAAAAAATGTACACACATACTCATGTACTGGAGCGCAAATTACTACTTCAAGTACTGGTGCAGTTACATAGGCTACATCATGGGTTACGGAAGAATGGGACCCAAACCACAGCAGTCCCAGCTTCAGGACAAAGTATCTCTACAAAGACAATCTTGTGCTCTGCTCAAACATGGACTGATGTATTGAGACCCATTTTACAAAGCAAGCATGCAAGACCAGCTGAGCCCCAAGCCGTATTCAGCCCTAGCCTAACCTGAGCCAGAGGCGTATGTGATACAATCAAAGTATGTGTTATTAGTGGCATTATGGTAAAAATCAGGAGCACAGAGAGTACAGGAGATAGCATGGGCTGCCCAACAATATATTTTTTAAAGCAAGAGTGAACAAAAACTTACATCTCGTTTGCTTTCGTCTGCCATGCTAACATTTGAAGGTAACACAGCAGCGTGCTTAATACAAATCAAAGACTTCAACTGTGACTTGTTGCTGAAGAGAAAATATTAACCATCACACAGTTGAGAGGCAAAACTAAGAATTAGTTTTATTCCAGTTTAATTTGGTATGGCTCTACTCATAACTTACTCATCAGTCCACTATTTGTATTTCGCAATGCAAGAAAAATGAAAACAATGGTAAAAGTGAAAAGGAGGAATTAAAAAAATGCTCTAATGCTGTCCTAGTGTAATCCTAACTTTGCACTTCATACAGTCATATTTTGGTTTCTTCAACTACGAACAATCCATACAGATCCATACACAACCACAACATAGCTAACACACAGTTGGGCTCCCTCTACATTTAGTACTGTCACAATGTTCACACAGGCAAAATCTTTTGCAACAAAAGACGCACCTCATCTTCTACAGTATGCATAGACAGAACCAACGCCATCCAACACACCATGGCCTGCAACTGCTCAACACTGTCATGTGATTGTGGGAAGCATATTCTCAGTTTGCTCAGCAGTTGAACTGGTTTCACTGTAACTATGTTAATTCCTTGTTTAATACTGCAGTCTAATACTACAGTGATACACACATTCTGTCGTCTGGAATGGACATGAAAAAAGGGGCAGAAAATGTCTTTTGAGTAGTGTGCAGCTACTCAATCTGCAAGAGATTCAATGATTGGCTTATCTTGTTGAGAGATTAAATACAACTTTACATTATGATATGTCACGTATCTGCGGCATACCATGCCTTTAAGTACACATCTTGTCCCCATCTGAATCTGCGTATATTGCCTGTTCTATGATACACAGTGAATATACTGTCTATCACTAAGGGCCCTGACAACACCAAGCAGGCCTCAAAAAACTACAGCCAACCATAGCTGACTGATCAAATGCTTTGCATTGCCTCAGGTCTTCTGTTAAGTTTCACTTGAACACACTGCCAGCAGACATTCACACATTCTGAGTGGGAGAAGATAGCTGCTCAGTATTCTAAGACCAAGCATTATGAGCGCTGTTTAAACTTGGAGCTGCATACACTAGGCACCATTAGCTTTAAGATGGACTAATACTTCTGCATCATGGTATACAGTAGTCCCACTGTTGAGTATGTAAAAAGAAGTAATTTAATATATTCTACTATACAGCTGTCATTTTGCCAAGATGTTTCCCATTGATTTTGTAACGGAATAATGCCCAAAAGAATCAAGTTAAAACAATTCCATTTAAAATACTCCTTATTAGCCTTAAGCCTTCCTGTCAATAAATGAACGTTTGCCTGCAACAAACCAACAGAGTTGGACTGCAGTGTCAGGGATGGAAGGCTGGCTGCAGCAACGCTGCCACATCCTACATCAATAAGCAGGAAACAGCCATGGAGGTCGGGCTGTGGTTGCACACCTGTTGTACAGAAGAGTGCACATTCCTTTGGAAGTTGGTAAAATACACATCCCATGCTTTAACTTAACCAAATGTTGCCTGTCTGCAAGGGCTCGAAATAATGGGCACAGAGTATTCCATCTTAATTTCAGGCAACTTGATGATATACCTCTGACCAGATGCAAACAAATGACATCACAAGGAGACAAACTTGCTTGAATGTTTTTGTTGTGTGGGAAGCTAGAAAACCCGCATCATTGTCCAGCATGCAAAATCAGTTCTCCAGCAAGTATCCAGTACACAGAAAGTGGGCTACACTACCCTGAACCTTTAATGTACATAACAATGATCTTTCTGATGAAGTGGGGAACATTTGTTTACATAACTGAGGGCTTCATTTGATCAGTAAGGCCATTCCTGCAAAAGGTTAGTCAGTGTGACAGACAGTAGACAGTAACACCTGCATTGGTGTTGATGAATTAGATGAGATATTTGGATGCAGAGACATGATCCGTTTCCTTCTGCATATTAGTGGAAGGTGAACTTTTGGAGAACAATTTGAAAACTTCTTGCATTTATCGCCATAAGTGTGGACAGGCTTAAAGGGTCAGTTCAGTAAAAGGACACAAATATGTTCTGAGTCATATCACTCAAGTACTAGTTAAAATGCCCTTTTCAAACCTAAAAAAACATTTAGCAGTACAAAGTGAACAATAATCGACACTAGGGAATTGCTGTCTCTTCTAAATTAGAAGTCAGATCCCGCTTTGGTTTTCAAAAAAGACCATTTGTGTCTGTGCCATGAACATCAGGTGTACAGGTAACACACTGAACATGTATATCTACCTCGTTTCCTCATTGTCCCTAACTTGTGGGAAAAAAACAGCCAATACCGCGACAGCTGTATGTCGACCTATACTAGTACTAGATATAATGTATATTCTGTGAAAACACGCAGCTCAAAAAAACAATGCGATTGTTGCCTGCTTTTCCAAATGGTATTATTCAAAACGCAGAGTATATTGCTGTGCCATATATTGCATATAACAGAACTGTGATACTGTCATTACCATGGGCCAAATCCTGTTGTAATAAGGTATCATGGGTTACCCTGTGATTCCCAGTCCAGTGACTGGGATGTGCCTTATTTTATTGCCTATTGTGTGGCCTACATTTTTACACCAGATTTAATCTTGGCATCTTGCACCATTTAATAATGAAGGAGCTGTTGCAATTTAGATAATGTGTCACCTTTGTTACTATACTGTGACCCATTAGGGAATTACATATCGGGAACTTAGAATTACAAAGGTTCTGATATTTTTGTCAAAAATTAGTTTTTCACATGAAGCTGTTCTTTGTTATAACACTGTCTTTCATTTAATTTATTATTGGTCCCATAATTTGAAATCTTACTTGGTTGTACCTACAAGCACCGACCAGTGTTCAGAATATACAGAGGAGGACCAGGTTCCGCCTCTTTTCTGCGTCACCTTACTGCTCTGTGACTGAGCTTTAAAAGGAGCTGAAAGACCATGAAACTGTGCAAAATCTAACGCTTTGATATCTGCCAACTCAGACATTGTAAATTACATTGTTACAGATACCAACTAAGTGGAGAGTCATTTTTTATCTTGAACACATTTTAACATAGCTATCATTCAAGAAAGACACCTTGTTAATGATAATTACACAGCTCATGCTAATGTTTGTGATCAGTATTAGTGACTCAAAGTTACTGCAAACACTTTAGAGATCACAGCAATGATGGCCGGAGTTTTAACATGTAGAAATCTGAGATCAATTCTGTTTTCTTGCTGCTAGTTGCTAAACATTTTACTAATTTTATGCCAACTCTACCATGCTCCTAACTGGGATAGTGTCGGTTTAGCCACTAACTTGTGTACTTCAGCAGGCATTAATTGATGACCGAGATTACATTCAATGCTCAAGCTCTGACAGTCAACACTAACTTGTGCTAGCAAAAAGTTGAAGTCAAGAGACCAGAAGTTCACTGGAGAGAAGAACAGCAGACAGACGCAAAAAAAGAGGAAAAAAGTATCACTTAAAATAAGGAGAGAAAGCATCAGCAGAAACTGATAGCAAAACCTAATTTGTTGTATTGTTCATGAAACTTTATGAATTGTGTTATCTGTTTAACCCCATCTAAAAACATGCAAAGGGGATTTTGACAAGTATTAGACAAGTTTAAAAAAATGTATCAGTTAATTAATAAACTGACAATAAAACATGAATAAGTGATGAAATATATTAATAATGGGGTATTTATTTCAGGATGGTGCTTGTCAATCAACCTGTCGGGGCGGGATCAACAATTATGATTGGTTGCTCAGTCACTGGGCAGAGATGCAGACAAAAGCTGGCCAATCAGAAACAGAGTTGAAAATGAAAGAACAGAGTGGTGTCTTGAGCAGAAACAATCACATGTGTGTTGTGGATCTTTTAAGAGGAGAGGGTGCCAAACTATTAGATAGAAGACCCCAAGTTGGTGACTACTACCTCATCACCAAGATCTTCAGGGGGTCCGGCTGAAGTCCAAGGTAAGCCAGGCGCATAAGCCAAGCTTGTTTTTGTGCTTGCATTTCAGATTTCTACAGATAACTGGCTAACCAGGGGTCTTGTTACTATAATGCACATCTGTTCTTCGAGATTTACATGCAGGTGTGCATAAATACACTTTGATGGGATAGATTTTAGAGATTAGAAAACTGATATGGTAATTAAACGATGGAAACCTTAAACTTGATCAATATTGATACTTAATGATAAAGACATTGGTAATGCTGATACCTTTGAGTGAGACAAGATAAATGAGTAATACTTTGTACTACAGTATTATTTAACTTCAAACTTCACCTAAAAGATTTTCTTTCATAGAGTTTGAATGTGAACTCATGCACTAATTGTACTAGTGGGGCTCTCTCCTTTATAGATTAGTTTTCATATTGGGTAATGACAATTATTGATTGTTGCTGTGTTGCGACAAGGCAATGTTGCTGTCAGTCAAACAAGTGATAAAAGTGCATTATTTGATACCGTTTGCAGGATAACAAAACCATGCCATTAGACTAAGTGCCAATTACAAGGTTTTTGTGAACCAGCAGTGACGGTGGGTCAAGTCATAGCCATGAAAAGATTCTTTTAGAACTAATAAGTATAGATATGACATCACCATTATTAAAGCTACATTTAGATAGATCAGCCAGGGAGTTAACATGGCTACCATGACACACAGCTGTCTGCCAACAGCTCTATACAGACCTTCAATAATCCATCCTTACAGAAGGTATAGGACCTGGTCTTACCTTGTTACAGTGACGGCCGATGCCCATAAGAAAGTTGTCTGGTTTGATATCTCTGTGGATGAAGTTCTTTGTGTGTACATATTCAATTCTGCTGATCATCTGAAGATGAAAAGAAGGCCATGGTTAAATATTTCACTAAGTTATTTACCATCCTCCCAATTATCTACCTGACGTACTGAAATGTGTTTACATTTGAATGAAAATGGTTCAGTCAATTCAACTTCCACAAACAGCTTCTCGTTTGTGTAGGGGCAAAAACCCAAACAAAACCCAAGCAGAGGTAATGCAGAATTTCACAGTCAGACAAATGTTAGCAGGTTGGAACCAGGACCTTCTTGCTGAGAGGCAGCAGCGCCCTACTACATGTATTGAACTATGTTCCTTAGGCACGTTCACTGCTTCACATTATTACATTGAGGTGGGTGTGTAAGTGTTGCTACCTGGTCTGCCAGCATAAGGACCGTCTTCATGGTGAAGCGGCGAGAGCAGAAGTTGAACAGGTCCTCCAGACTGGGTCCAAGCAGATCCATGACTAGGACATTGTAGTCCTTCTCTTGGCCATACCACCTGGTGAAACAATAGTGATATATATGGGGGGGGGGGGGGGGGGGNGGGGGGGGTGTCAGTGGTCAATCTGGATCAATCACAGGCGGTGACAAAGGTACACAAGTCACACAGCAGACAACACATGAAAGACATCAAGTGGAAATAATAGGAAGACTAAACACATATTCTAAGAGGACATTAGTGGAGCTCAGAAGTCCACCTAGCCACCAAATGAAAAAAACAATATGTTAATACATCAAATAAATGTGATGCACCTTAAAACGGGAGCAACAATACAGGCAGTAAATGTGGTCACTCAACACACTTTTAAAAAGGTCGGTCCCTGGTTGAAACGCAAATATTGTATCAAATTCCCGGTTAATTAATGAATGTAACATTGGGCCTATGTCTAGATGGTGTGGGTTATTGCTAGGTTATGTTTTCTGTTATGCTTTGATTAGTCCAACTAAACTTGTTTGTAATCTGGCAACAGCTAGTAGTGTTTGCTACTTCAGCAATTAACTAACATGGGGGACATCAATAATCTCCACCAATTTCCTCCAAGCATGACTTTTCCTGTCATTGTTGTATTGGGGGACAGTGATTTTGATTTGACATGATTTGTATTGTGTTATATGTTCAATAGAAGTGTATATTTTGATAAGTCCTGAGGCATTTTATGAAACGGAATTGGACATCTACAACCGTGTACAAATATGTGTGTAAAGCCCTTCTTATATGGAGTGAATATAGTCTCAGTAAGATTTGTAAATGTGTATTACATGATTTGTAATTGAAAAACATGATTTGTAATAAATATGTATATTTTTTCTGCCGTTTTCCCAGCAGAAGAACAACTCTACCACCTAGCAGTAGCTTATTTAAACCATATATTTACATTTATAGGTTACTGTATAGAGTCTATGGTTGGTACATATATGTATGTGCTCTAATCGAAGGGTGACGAGCTATTCCGTCTATTTAGAAAAACGCCTTTCCCACTGTGAAATTAAACACAAATTTGCTTAAAGTCCAGATGTCCCAGTTTTCCACTAGCACCTAAACGCAGCATGCATTTACGAATCTGTGTAGCTGAAACAGCGTGAATCTACTCTCAAAACCCCGAAAGCAAAAGTAACCTGATCCGTGCGCAACTTTAACATTCTGTAAATGAATACAAAGACATTTGTACACGCAGGAAGCTTTTTGAAAGCGAAAAGGATCAGATCTGTGAAGCTGACGTTAAAAATCTGTAAGTAAAATATACATATTTATTACAAATCATGTTTTTCAATTACAAATCTTGTTTTTCAATTACAAATCATGTAATACACATTTACAAATCTTATTGAGACTATATTCACTCCATATTCTTATGTTAGCGGACACGCTTAATATCTTACGGTGGAGCAAAAAATAAAATAAAGTTCTTTTAAAAAAATCATTTTGTGAATCCTTTGAAGCTCAGTAACCCACGCACTTCAGCACCGCTGCTGGAAACAATTCTAGGGGGAACACTTATGCTATTACCAAACAGAGACATAAGCTGAAACACAAAGCCTTTCCTTACTCAAACATGGGAAATATCTTAACATTTAACGGTCGGTGATGTACGAGATACTAAATATCTCCAGAACGCTGCATGCTAGAGACGTACTTTTTTTTTTTTGCCCAGACGTACGCTGTTGTGCCATTCCAACGGGGGCTTTGGTGTGATCGTATCTCTTACAGAAGCTTTGTAATCCAGCCTTGAACTGCAGTGTCTTTTTGGAGACTTTGTAAAATAAATCCATTATAATAAATCCAACACCGAATGTTTTCTGTGTCTATTTATCTATTTTTCCGTGTTGAAAACGGTTATTGTTGTTGTTAGCCATCCATTAGCAATTCCATGAAGAGTCTGTCGACCAATCAGAGGCTGAGTTTCTTGCTTGTCAACCAATCAGAGGCTGTGTTTCCAACTGTGTGTCTGACCCCACTCGCTCAACGTTACCTTGGAGAGGGCATATACCGAGACATACAGAAACTTATAGCGCCACACCGAGGCACACAGTAGAAATTCGTTTTTCAGTTGTGTGGTGTCACAGTCTCTAATCAAGCCGATACAAGCAGGAGGTTCTCGTATGGACGCAAGACCTGTGCACACTGTAGGCAGACCAGGCAGGTCAAATGTGGGGGAAAATGTGAACAGTTTTTGAGCGTGTTGGTTAGAATGATTATTTCTCTTCCCCCTGGTTGCCAAGACTTGGGAGAACACTTTTCAAGGGCCAAAAATCTTCAATTTTCATTTTGTTTTTTCAGTCATTTAACCATTTAAACATTCATGTGACATCACTGCAGCGTATATATTCTGGTAGCCCAGGTTGAAATTTACAACCTGGTCTTACACAAGAAGACCAGGCAGACCAAAAATGGGATAAAATGGCTTAGACCTCAGGGGGTTAAATCTAAAATATCCAAGTCTGGTGGTGTGTGGGGAACGGGAAGCTCAGCCATACTCGCACACCTAGCCAACACTGTTATTAAAAAAGCGCATTTAACCCATGACTACTAACTCCCCATTGAGTCCAGTTCCTTGAGTTGGTGTGAAACTGAGCAAGAATGGGGAAAAGGCAGAAACTATAATAGGTGGTGACTGTACAAAGGTAAGGCAGGTTGTAGTACGAGTGGAGGAGGGGCAGCAGGACCAGCAGGTTAGACAGGCTTTAAGAAGACTTTGCGGCAACATGAAGCCAGTATTACCAGTACAAAGATTAAATAATCAGTCCCTGCTGGCATTACAGTAAAAGTGGAAAAGCTCTGCTTCAGAAGTGGACCAAAACAACCACAGCCATGGCTCAGCTGATATTCACTGTCCTATGAGGGGAAATGTGGTTAAAGGTCAGGAATAAATGGAACAGTGCACACTACACATGGCCAGATGGTCAGATCCAAAATGTGTAGTGTGGGCTCACCAAATTTCCAGCAGAGTTCTTGTTATTAACACTGCCTCCCATTAGACATCCTGACACTAGTTTAACAACCCATCGTTACAGCTCACTTCCTGGTGCCTACAAAAAAAACCCAACCTTTTAAACCTAACCCGTTGCCATGAGGTGCACACAAAAATGCACAATTGGCATCCAACCCATGTGTGATTATATCCATGACAGGGGTTACCTTACACAGCAGGTGTAATTTGTAAAGAAGGTGTGTGTTCAGAGTTCAGGTTTCAACCAAGTCATCATGCCTTAGTGGCTCCACAGTCATTGTCTCTATTCAGCCATGTGCCAGCTGTACTGTATACTGAATATGGCTACACATGTTAGCGCTGTTAGCCAGATATAGAACAGGGAAGGAAAATATACACCAGCCAGACGTTGGTATTTTCTGTCTGTTTCTCAGTCAGCCAGTTTAACATGCACACAGGCAGCTCCTTTGTCCTACAAAAAACACACACACACAAAAAAAAAAAAAAAAACAGAAGGAGCTATGCTTAACGACCATCAACCGATGATAAACTGCCTCTTTCCAACAACAACAACAGTGTATAGATTAAGAGTAATGAAAGACTTGTCAGAAATGTAACATGCACTTTTCTAGATTTTCAAAAACACTGAAAGACCTGAACATTAATTCATTATAGACTTTACAGTCTTACATTCTTCTGTAAGCTCTATGGGTTACAACACCTCATCAAACATTTCAAATGTGCATCCCTAATTTTCCCCAACATCTACAAAGATGAGATTCTGAGACTCAATACTGTTAACAGGTCCAAAGCAGTGAAACAAAGTATGTTTATTGGGGCTGTATATTGTAAGTGTGATGATTAAACACAAAAGGCGGAAGCTCACAGGTATTTTCTGTGGACAGCTACAGTTTGTTACAGGTACCTCCGTCATCTTAGAGCATCCACTCAAGAGCTGGATAAAGGCTGCAGAAAATAAACAGGTTGGTGCTACGGGCTGACATTTTTTCAGAAACCATGTGGAATTCCTGCAGGATGGGAGTCAATTTCACTATTCATGACGAGACTGGGATAGGACAGGAAAAAAGTCAACGGGAGTGGGCGGGTCCCTATTTATATATTAATATGCTGTTCTAATATGAATAAATGCTAAGTTTGTTTACTTTGAACATAATGTTAGTCATTCTGTTGTCATTTTTTATATCTTTTATTCTCTCCTGTCTGCACTGGTGGCAGCTTTGAGGTAATTTATCACACACAAACTGAACCATGATAATACTGACCAATGTCGAGTAAAATCTGCTCTATTGTTGGAATTATAACATACATTCTGTGTCACCTTAACACAAAATATTTAACAGTATGGAATTTTACATGTTTTAGCTTTATGCGGCAGATGAGAAACAAAGTTAAAACAGAGTAATAAAGGAATGCTAGTGATTTTTCTGTGGGACTAGTGGACCAAATAAACAGGGAAAAAATACAGTAAAGGAATTCAATATTTCTCCTTCGCTTTGGCCTGTGACTGTCAAATTAATAGGTAAGCACACAGTCGCTTAAGCTCTTGGTGTATCTCACTCACAAAAACATGGGTCCAACAAACAATCCTGCTGCAATGATCAAACAATTAATATTAACATTTTTTGCATTTGTTTTTTGCTAAATGAACTTGCATTGATTGCATATGACTTACGGAACTTTTATGTATACAATTTCCCTGTTTTAGTGTGCACAGAACCATATCAATATGTTCACTGTACTTCCACTTTGGAATGTCTAGTGGCCAGTAGTACCGTTTTCCTCAATGGCGACACGCACACAACCTTTTCATTTTATCCACTAAAGAAACAAATAAATATTATACCACCAGCTCTAAATGTGTCAGCTACTGCCCTGCAGTGACCAATTTTACATGCCAATTCATAGTATTAACAACATACTCTGAATACTACTACATAGTGTCGATTCTATAGCTGGGGTAGACACTGTGGAAGTGGGGCACAGCTTGTGTCTCTCCGACTTCACCACTTGCTCTGTTGGGCTACACCCCACTCTTAACAGTAACTTGAACACAATAAAATATATTGTGTGCCCAGTTCCACGGTACGCAAGACCGCGTAAGGGCTGAAATCACGCGGTGAAAACACGTTTCTACCGTGATTGTTGTTTTCGCGTCTGTGCTCCGCCGCCATTTTCTAACAGGGTAGAGGAGGACATGTTGGGAGCTAACACAACAAAAGAGGAGCGGCCATTTCCAACCACCGAGTCGCTTTTCCTCACCCCTAACAGCTGTTATTTACGATAAAAGTACACATCTGTGGTCTAAACAGGACTGATACAAAACAACGTAAGATGTTAAGTGAAAACACGACGGGATTTTTAAGCGGTTGCGGAAAATATATCATTGCTAGAATATACTAAGTAACGTTAGGCAGATTAGCAGGGCTAATACCAACAAGGTAGCTGCCACTTTAACATCAGGTGTCTTTTTTCCCCCAAAGCAAATTTTAGCACACAAATATAGACAATGAAATATGATTTAAAAGTGTAATTTTATTGTCGTTAACGCCAGTTCTATGTAAAAGAAACCTCCCTTACCTGATGTGTGGAATCCCGACACCACCTTGTAGGATTTTGTACAGCTTGCTTTCGTATAACAACTGTGGATGCCTGGCTTTCTGTGATTCCAATTTTACAGCTACCTCCTGAAAACGACACACAAAATAACATTTATATTACAGCTCTGTTGACACTGCACCAGTTAGTTATGACAAATATCTAGGCACAAACTGTAAGCTGAAAGCCAATTAATGCATTGTGTAGCCGCTTTAGCCAAATCAATTTAACTGTTAGATAGCTATAGACTTGCTAACTTGCAAAGCTATGTTGCAATCTACCTCAAATACTTTTTGACTCAGCCACCGTTGAGTTCTTGTAGGAAAATTAGCTAACGTTACCAACTTTCCTACAAGAACATAGACGAATGTAATGTTAGACGTTGATGCAGTAAATTACCTCTCCATTTGTGATGTTGATGGCCAGATATATGTCACCGAAAGATCCCGATCCAATTTTTCTGACAAGCTTGTATTTTCCACCGACTATGAATTCGGCTTTGGAGCCACTGCTGCTCGCCATATCCACCAAAGGACAATCTCCACCCGATTCACTTTACTAGGAAATTCTGTGTGGCAGTCTGGCCCGGTTTTCAGCAGAACACACAGAGTCCTGTATGTCCAGTTGGTGTTGATGGAGGTAATTATGGACTAGCTGTTACTCCAAACAATATTATCGACAACTAACGTAACAAGCAAGTTGGAAAATAGATTTCTCCTGGCGTTATTCGCTTTATTCATATGCTACCGTAACCTCCTCACGGAATACCGTGTCAGTATCGAAGTATATACATCCAAAACTAAATCCGAAAAAGCTTACGGCCTTCACCAACCATCCAGCTACCTCGAAGTAGCAGCTAAGTTAACGTTAGTGAAATCTAACGTTGGCTAACGTTAGCATCAAGCTAACGCTGTCGCAAGGACCACCGCGGAAAAAAATGTCCGGACCTCCTCCGTTCTGAGGGGCAGAAACTGCCTTTGTAACTACACTTCCGATGGTATTGTTGCTTTTTCAATCAGTCCTTTAAGAGCGTTTTCGGCAAACTTCAAGGGTCGCAACCGTCTGTACAAAGCGCAACCCACTCACTCCGCCATCTTGTCTTCTCTACCCTTTCTCTCAACTGGTTTCCGTTGGACGCGATTAGCTAAGGTTAGATATCTCATGACCCCTTCAGGTACTATCGGAAATAATAATATCAAGACATATTTGAACGTCGCAACAAGGTAATATATAATAGTGAAAATGAAGGGCATTCTGTATGATGCCCGCAGTATACCCAGTCAGCAACTGCAAAGTTAAAAAGTGATTTATTATGAAACCATTTTTGATTAACAGGATGTTAATTTATCCTAAACCATGCGTGTATTTTGTCATTTAAGCACCTGGGGAGGGGTAGGATAATGCCGGGTCCAGATCATATCGGTCAGACAGGAATTTTTAACAGAAACGAGATATCTCCCACTTGGTGTGAACAACAACAACGACAGTTTCAGAAAACCAGTATCACCATAGCTGGCATTCTAAATAAAATCCAATGTTGACAATAATACACTGAATTTAGTTCATTTAAAATTATGTATAGGCCTACATTGTTTTGTGTCAGGTTTCATTTGTTAACGAACCACTATAAACATGTACCACAACAAAAACTAATTTAGGCTGATTTAAATAATATGACTACGGCTTGCAATGGGGGTGACCATCTTGGAATAATGTATGAACATTTCCAAATCGAAATTACGGGAGTTTTTCCTGTTTTTCCCAATCTGCCGAGGTTGCATGAATGCAGCATAAGGGTGGGGATTACATTGATGTGGGCATGTTGCTTTAGGCACAGGTGAGAAAATCAAACACAATGCAGAAAGTCCAGTTCAAGCAATAGATGTACAAGTTTGAAGGTTTATCAGACACCAAAGCACAGTAACACGGTTTATAACAACATGAGGCGGTGCCAAAGCAGGGTCAGGGCAAAAGCCAGGATTTTAGAAAGCGCCTCCCCACCCCAGAAAATCTTTTTAAATGACTTCCCAACACAAAGGTCTAAACAATGCTGTTTCAAAGTTTTCTCCCCACTGTCAGGAATAAAATTTGCCTAAAAGTAGTAGATGTTATGCACAGAGAATAAGAAATAGGCTACTATAATCACTCAACAAAATATTTACCAAGTAGACCCCTAACCCAAGGTCAGGTGTCCTCCTTGGTAGCTACATCCCTGCGCAGTGGTCTAACTGAAAATGAATGAGGAGGCTTTGTTTTCTTGATGCAGCTATTGTCAATAACAACAAAGCCTAAAGCCACGTTCAGACTGACAAAATAGCACTACTTGAAAAACGAACAAACTATCAAAAAAAAAGAAGAATCAGAAACCTAAAAAGTGCAGGATGTTATGTGACAAATAAATGATTCAGATTATCCAGCAATGCCCTGTTGGCCTGTCAAAAACATGCACCTGCACAGAACAGATAGAATAGTGTGTCCCTTGCAGTGCTAGGTATGATGTTTAAGTGACATATGTGATTCGTGTTTGCTGTTGCCTGCTGGTATGCCACGGCTGTTGTACCGGCATGTACAGTATGCCACTTACAGTATAAACGACATAGTCATGATTTTTACTGGCATATGCCAGCGCTGACTCTAATTCAAATGCAAATTCATTTTTGTTTTTCCAAATGTCAATTCCCAACAAATGTGTGAAATTTTATTCTTATATTTTTCACAAAAGCACACAGCTAGAATCCATAGTATAACATTTTGTGAGGTAGTGACAGGAAGGATAAAAAGAAACCTCATTTGTTTTAATATTGATAAATTGGGGGGTAATCACCATAACTTTTTCACAAACAAATATTAGAAATTAAGTTGTTTCAACAAAATGTAACATAAGGCACAGACACTAATTCCTGCAGATTGCACTGTGGACATATTTCTTGTGTTTTCTTGTTAGTTTTCTTTTTTTAGTTTTTGTGAAGTATATTTGACCAAATTTTGGTATTTTGGTCTCTGGTCTTCAACACACAGATTTTTTTCCAGTGTAAAAATGGCACTACCCTGTCACTCTCGCTCTCTGAAATACAATGCTGGGTGACTGAATGTTGATCTTAGAGGTGCACTTATTTTTAATTGTTGATTAGTTTGAGGACATATATCAACCATATGCTGTTTAATGTCCACTAGCTTTTCCAGATAGACTTAAGAGTCTGTATGTGCACTACAGACTTGACAGTCTGGACAGGCCACACTGCACAGTTCTCCCCACCTGCTGCCTCCTGCAGCTGTTTAACAGGAAGGTATTAGCCAGTCCACGGGCACCACCTACTGCTGGTCCACTTTTCACATCCCATACTAAATGTAATGGGAAGGAAACCAAACAAACTACAGTAATTCAGTAATTGTATAGTATAGTACATTCCATTCAGTTCAGTTCAATACAACCCTATTTAACCTTGCAAGGGCAAAGCAGCCTCTTGCCACCCAGGTCAACAAATACACACACAATAAGAGAAGAAAAAACACTGTCAATCACAAAGCTAAAAACAATCAAAAGCTATAAAAACTATATGTGGAATTGATAATTGTTAACAATAAATTGATATAAATATCCCAAAATATTTAAAGAAAACACAAAGTAATAAAGCCAGAAAAAGCATAGTATAGTATTGTACAGTACATTACAGTGTATAGCATAGTATAATAAAGTATAATAATACAGTATAGTATTGTATTGTACAATAGTAAAATATAGTCAGGGATAAAAAGAGTACTAGAAAATTTTATTAAAGTAAAAGTAGGTATATCCATCAGTGAGTTTGTTATTATACTCACCTGTCTGAACATCCTTCTGTGAGGCTTGTGCACCATGAAGTCTTCCATAATCTGTCCCAGGTTCATTATTTTCATAATCCACTCGCGAAGCGCTCCACAAACACTTAATAAGCGCTTTGTAGTCAGCAGAAAGGTTGTGCACACTGTGATGTGTAGTAATTAGAGCTAAGCTTGTGGGGGTGCTGTGAAATTCCTTACCTGCTTTAATGAGCTGTAACACAGTAGAAGAAGTATTCAGTAAACAGTCAAGTCCACCAAGTCCTTGCTCTCCGTCTGAGTTTGTCCACACGCCTATAGGCATCATAGATGCTGCATAACAATACATGACCAGTGTTGGGCAACTTTCAAAATGTAATATATTACATATTACTAGTTACTTTCATTTGAAAGTTACTTTACAATATTACTGTCTGTGTAGAGTAATGCGTTACTGATAACACTACTTTTGTGTTACTAACCGCAGATCTGGCCCATTCATACATTCACATGCAGTGGTTACCACTTGGTATTAAAATCGCCTGCTTATAACAATAGTATGATGATATAGAACAACATTCAATAGCCTAGACCATTTTAAATAAACGTGGGCAGGCAGACAAAGGATCAAAGTCTGATAAATTATAGGGATAAATATTTTTAATTGTAGGCTTATCATATGAAACACAATAGACCTAGATCCTTCTATAATGTAGTCTATAATTACATGACAAGAAACAAAATCTCTCTTTCTATGTTTTTTTATTAGGCAAAGGTTCACAGAAGAACAAGACTTGGACATACGTGAGTTGATTTCAAGAATGAAAATAAAAGTGCACTCGGTGGATTAGGCCTAAGGCATATTTTGCAAACCAATATTTTACGAGCTAGGCCTATATCCTGCCCAGAAATAACACAAACAACGAATGACGCATCTTTACGAAATATGGCTCATTTCAGTCCCACATGGAGACTTCAAAAAGAACGTAGGCTCAGCTATATTAAACGTATAGACGTTTCTATGATCCGTGTACAGGCGTCATGAAGTTCTACCGTGTTACTGTGGGGATAATCAGCTTTCTATTACTGACCTCTACGATAGCACTACGATACATAGCCCTTGATCCTGGATTAGATGCCAGCCATTTATCAACATCATTGTTCGCAATAGGTTAAGTGTATGGGCTGCACATCTATGATGGGGGGGCAGTGCACATGTAGGCCACCATTTTGGGCATCATCGGTGGCGGTGAGCATACTGTGGATGTCTTTAAAGGTCACCTCACCAGCATCCTTAACCTCTTCCTCCTCCTCGTCAGACTCAGAGTTTGCTTGCTACTGTTGATACTCCTTGAACGCCTTCAGAAAGGTACTTCATTGTCCATCACACATGTAGTCACTTTATTGTTGGTCAGTCCATACAGGGAAAAAATGTCCTCTAGCTCTGTTGCATTTGTGTCGTATGTGTGTCGGACCCTGAATCTTGTACAAGCTATCGCCGCCTTCTCTCATTTCAAGGTACCCGCGTCGATCCATGATAGTTTTGTTGTTGGCACTCCATATATCTGCTGTTGTTGATACATATTGCTTCAGTTGTTTTCTTCAGCACCTTTCCCATTAAAGCATATGATTTATGCAACTCTTTGGCGAATGTCTTTCTGTCTGGTAGTACATGCTGAAAAATTAAAAAGATAGCTAGGTATTAAACTTATGCTATACCATAGTTTAAATAAGCAATCAGCGTTATATTTGGCTATTACAATAATAATGCTATCACTACTATAGCCTCTGCATACCATACCCTGGTCTCTATGGCAATGTTAGCTTACCTGACTGGTTTTGACAGGAGGTTTGCTGAGAAGCTTTCTGAAAGCTGGTGATTCTACTGTTGCCAGAGGCTGTATATCTCTGACAACATACTCTGCCACGAGCCTCCACAGTTCTTGAGGCTCAAACATCTTCACAGCAGATCCAGCGAAATCCAACTTCTGTTGCTTCTTCTTGCTCGCGCACTTGTCCTCAGCCTTTTTCTTCTGCTTGCTAGCAACATTGTTTCTCGCAGGGGGTGGGATATTAGGAGATCAGTCAGGTATGAAGGGGCGGGCCCATTTACAATTTTGTAAGTCATCCAAAGCACCTTAAAGTCTGATCTGGCATGAACAGGGAGAGTAGAAGATGTAGGATCAAACATAACACAGAGATTCTTGGTTGTCAAACTTTGAGAAATCACACAGTAGTCAAGAGTTACAGTTATTTGATCAAACTGGTGTCAAGCTGGGCCAATGACCATCTCAGTTTTATCAGAGTTTAGGAGCAGATTTCGTGAGTTTTTCACATGAGACAAGCAGGCCTCTAATACAATAATTTGAGAATGATCATCTGCCTTTACAGGCACATACAGCTGAGTATCATCAGCGTAGCAGTAGAAATTAATTCCATTCAATTCAATTCAATTCAGTTTTATTTATATAGCGCC
>LKNJ01002570.1:0-60246 GCA_002120245.1 Maccullochella peelii
AGAGGTGGAAACCGGGGTGAATGTTGTCCTTCAAGATGTTTCTGGCTCTGCTGAGACAACGGGAGTTGTAGATGTCTGACAGGGAGGGCAGAGGGCAGCCGATGATCTTCTGTGCTGTTTTTGCCACTCTCTGCATCCTCTTCCTGTCCGCCTCAGTGCAGCTGGAGTACCACACCGTAACAGCGTAGGTCAACAGGCTCTCAATTGAGGAACGATAGAAGGTCACCAGCAGCTGAGTGTTGAGCTGTTCCTTCCTGAGCACTCTCTCTTTTCTTTTTCATTAAACATTTGTGCAAGTGGTAAGTAAGGAGATATTAGTTCAAATTCCTTTTCTAGAGATAAATGTTTATCTGGGTTTGTTTCTGTCACACACACACACACACAGATAGCCGAGATGCTGCTAAGTATTTTCTCTAAACACATGTGGTTTCATCATCAGTTCACTGCACATCTCTCCCACACACACAAACACACACACACACACACACACACACACACACATTGATAACATCCCATGGGAAAGGATGCAAACACGCACACCTCAATTATCCTGCTCACACACCCTGCAGTCATTAAGACTTGAGAGTATGTCATTTCGACTTGTGATTTATACACAGGACTTAGTCATGATGTAATTAGTGATTAGGGGAAGTGTGTGGGTGGTGTGTGTGTGTGTGTGTGTGTGTTTGCAGCCTGACTCATGTGAGTTTTAATCCTCAGTGTTTCCCATGTCAAGCTTTCGCTACTCATGTAGAGTTTGTGCATCTCGTGTTCTGTAGAACTGACGTGTTGGGAAAAGGAGGGTGGGTGAAGAGTTTTAATAAATCTGCAGTGAGTTGGTCAGCTGCTGAGATTTCTGTAACAAAAACTCATCACCCGGTCCCAAGGCACTGCCACTCCCAAGACTGTACATAGGCTCTTCATAAACTCTGGTTTGAATCGTTTGAGTATAAAGTCAGAATTCTGAGATGAATAATGCTGACTTTATGCTCAAATGCATATTCAGAGCTTTTTTTTTAAATTATGTGGTCCTAATCACATCCAAATAACAAAAATCTATAATAAAATGATGAAAGGTGTCTCAGATTTTTGTTAGCTACAACATCATGTACACTTTTGTCCAAGTAACTGTATTTTATCTCTTCCTGTCAGAGTATGATCTCAGCGATAGTGAACAGTTCCTACTACGCCAACGTCTCCACCTCTAAATGCCAGGAGTTTGGACGCTGGTACAAGAGGTACAAACGTATCAGAGGTAACCTCACTCTCATCCCTTTTTAAAGCCGAGTCCACCCGAAGAAGAGAGCAAAAAGTTCTGTTATATATCTGAACCAGTGGATTTTCCTTGGACGAAACGGAGCGAATAACTGATAGATGGTCATGTAACAGATATACAGATCTGTCCGGGCAGATAGTGACTGCTCAGTTCCACCTGGGAACACAACAGCTAAGACTAATCAGACCACACTGTAACTCATCAGCTGCAGGTTTTGTGCTCCTAATGTTCACCACCATTGTATTCGTTTGGAGACAGAAATATCAGAAATGAGACAGAGATCTTAAACCTCAGCAGATAAACCCAAAACTATCGAGATATACAGCTGGAGAGAAGTGAGAAAATACAAGAATTGTTGGTAATTTGGGCGATCCGACCCCTTAAATCAAATCTTATTTGATCTTTCAGGTATAAAGTGAAATGTTTAACCCCTACATGTCAATAAATTGGTGACCACAGAACAGAAATCTGCATTGTAGAATTCAAACGCATGCACACAGGGAAATCTGGTTCCTTGTGTGCAGTCTGTCACTTCGGTGCTAGCTTTATCTGTGAGCTGATGCAGTTTGGTGGCACGTGTTTCTTTGTTAAATCCTCCTGCCTTGTTAAAAAGTTTTACAGTTTTTAGTGACCAACTCTCCTGCACCTCAACCATCAACTGTTCAGCTATTTACACTTTTATTTGCTCCTGCTGCTTTGAAAACTTATAAAGGTAGAGACTGTCAGCTCTTTTTTAAAACTGACGCTCACTGCTAATCACAACTAAACTTAATACGACTCACCTGCCTGGCTGCCTTTTGTTTTTGTGATTTAGTTGCTTTGAATGTGATCCTTTTTTAATGAAGTTTTTCCATTCTTCTGTCCACCCCCTGCATGTGTACGAGCACATGTGTCAGCCTGTACGTGTCTAATCTGCTGCATGAGACGTCTGTCAGTGACAGCTCTCAGTAGGAAGGAACTGTCACACATGGTTTGCATTAATGTCACCCTTAATACACATGACAAAACTAAATGCTCTTAACTCCTAATGGAAAACAGCAGCAACCCTCCAACACACACACACCACTGAAACCCAGGAATAAGAGCTCTTCTTACACTTAATTCTACACACACACACACACACACAATGGGAAGGTAAAAACCTGAAGCCCTGCCAAACCTCACTCCAACTTTTATTCCCCTAATAACCTAAAATGTGACTCTCAACCAAACCCAGAAGCATAATAAGAAGCAGATTTTATGTGGAGACGAGCAGAGAGGCCGTTAAGTTCCAGGAGAACAGAAAAGTTCAATGCGGCGATAAAGAGGAAACATTCTTCAGTTATTTGATTTTATCTGGAGAACGTGAGTGAAAATAAACTTCAGTGCCACGCTAAACCGAAGACTTTGTGGTTATGAGCCGCTAGACCAACCTGTGCTGTACAAAGCACCGTAGAAAGGTTTTTTGCCAGCACAGTCCTAATGTTTGTACACCTCCTTTGTGATGCTGTAAATACTGAGGCCTTATCTCTGTTTTTAACTCATAAATTACCTAATTTCACCCACTACCCATTCACAATAAGCCTGGCAAAATTTGGATATACAGTAACAAAAGTTGCACATAGAGATGATATGAAAATGTGACATTTTTAATTAAATATGGTCTAATTTAGGCTGTAGCAGCGTACAGATATGTTATTGTGTTAGTGATGTGAGAACAGATTAATGGAAAATGTCATGTTCGTTGTTTCACTTTGAAATACATTGTGTGTGTGTGTGTGTGTGTGGGGATGGGAGAATACATGAAGGGATAAACTTACCACTATGATATTTTCCCCTCAGGTGAATACATTGAGAAGATGTGGTCAGCACAGGAAAAATCAGATATAAAAGGTATGCTCATCTTGTATTGACGACTTTGTGGTGGCCATGTTGGAGGGCTGGGCTTCAGTGGCCAAATGAGTGGAATAGAAATTGGTAGATACAGTTAGACCCAATCTGCATGACCATGTAACATGTCACCAGTCACAGACTGAGGCTTTAATATTAAGTTAGATTTAATTCAGTGTGCATGTTGAGGTTTAGGACTCCGATTTGGGTTAGAAAACGAATGTAATCAATGAAAGATCTTCTGACATATGTTGTGTGTGTGTTGACACAGTGGAGAGGGATTTGGACCTGAGCGTCCTCAGCCAGCGTCCTCCCTCTCTCTTACCCTCCCCCACCCATTTGGGCGGCCCTGGAGCTCTGTCCATCAAGAGTGGCCTCGGGGACACTCAGACCTCCACCCAGCCTCACTGTCTGCCTCACCCCGCCAGCCAGCACCACCCCAGTCCTCCACTGCGTCCCCAGGCTCCACCTCTCCTGGGCCACAGCGGGCTCCTGTCCCCACAGCTCCCCCCTCAGCTCGTCCGTCAGCAGCTCGCCATGGCCCACCTTATCAACCAGCAGCTAGCCGTCAGCCGCCTGCTTGCCCACCAGCACCCACAGGGAGCCGACCAGCGGTTCCTCAACCACCCGCCCATCTCACGCATCTGCAAGGGCTCCGGAGCCGCCACTGAGCCTGGCCTCAACTGCTCAGGGGCCGAAGTCTCCTTCGACATTTACCAGCAAGTCAGGAACGAGCTGAAGAGGGCCAGCATTTCCCAGGCCGTGTTCGCCCGTGTGGCTTTTAACCGCACACAGGTAAACTGAAATAAAATTATCTTACTGTTTACCAGACATGATGCAATAACATTCACCCCTTGTGAATAACTGTGTGTGTGTGTGTGTGTGTGTGTGTGTGTGTGTGTGTGTGGCTGCAGGGCTTGCTGTCAGAGATCCTTCGTAAGGAGGAGGATCCTCGCTCGGCCTCACAGTCGCTGCTGGTCAACCTGAAGGCCATGCAGAACTTCCTCAACCTGCCAGAGGGCGAGCGAGACCGCATCTACCAGGAGGAGAGAGAGAGGAGCACTAACGCCAACCACAACCACTCCACCAACCACATCCCCAACACCAACACACACAGACACACACAGGTACACACACACTCTCTCACAGGACTGCACAAATGACTAATACCATCTTGTTGCACACAGTTGCATTGACACAAACATTAACTCATGCACAAATGAAAATGTGCAGAATTACATAAAAAATAAGTTTATTATGATGCATTATGAACTGAGTGACCATCTTTTTGCCATTATGTTGCAGTTCATTTTTGCACTGGATTTACTGTAAATAGTAAAGAAATATTGTCACAAAAGATGAATAATACATTTTAGCAGAGATCCACCAAACCTCTATCAAATGACACTAGTGAAACTTTGATGAATAAACAGTGAAATTGGTCACTTGTGCAAATGTAGACTAAACTATCCACTTTAATTTCACTTTTTACGCAAACCATGTACATGTAAAAAGTTTAATCTCAGTGTCTGTGTCCTGTGTAGACAAAGTGCAGCGTGTCCAGTGCAGAGCTGCCGTTGAAGTTGGACTCGCTGGTGAGCATCTCGTCAGGGATCTATGAAGACATCCAGCAGGAGATGAAGAGGGCGAAGGTCTCCCAGGCTCTGTTTGCCAAGGTGGCTGCCAATAAAAGTCAGGTCAGGACAGTGCTTAAAGATACACTGGTTTTATTATAGCACCCAAACTACATGGGTGGGGTGCAGATAAACTCAAGTCTAAACTTACATTCAGATGAGGTAACAAAGTTGCTGCTATGCAGTGCAAAGTGATAATGTTTCCACTTGAACAAAAAGTTTGCTGTTGCCTTGAGTTGTTGTACACAGAAAAATCTTTTTTAAGATAAGTTTACACACACAAACCTCCTGTAATACAACTTGTACACATCACCGAGCTGAGTTGATGATGTTTGAAGTTGATGAGGGTGTAACATTCAGATGGGGGACTGTGTGTGTGTGGGCGTGTGGGGTATCTGATTACCCGCTGTGGCATCATGTCTCCATCCTCAGATAAACATTGCGGGTGATCGAAGGCGAGATCAAAGTGGAGTCTGCACTGGAGGGGGGGGGCAGAGAGAGAGGAAGACGATGGTTTCAAAACCTGTTTAAATGCCTTCACGTTCTGTTTTTTTTTTTTTTTTTTTAACAAACTTCATGTCACTGATCTATGACCAACACAGACAGGAAGGGTTTCAGAGAAAGTGTGTATTAATGTATGAGATGCTAAAAAGTCTGAAATGATAAAGCAGTGAACGGACTGAAATTGATTTGGGGGGGGGGGGATCACAGCGGAGAAGGAGGAACAGAAGGATGCAAGACGGAGGAAAAGATAGACAAGATGACGGAGCGATGATCACATTATTACCATTAATTTCCAGGCTGAAGGCTGTGCACAAACAACAGCTGGTGGCAGATCCTGGGTCAGCCTTGCAGAGATAATCCAATCTTCACACACATACACACACACACACACTCACTGCTTCCCTCAGACTTTTCCTTCTTTCTTATTAACTTCTACTCTGTTCTATTCTAACACAATAAATAATTTAGATTATTTTAGCTTATATTTGGATATGTGGTCTACCTGCACACTATAGTGTGTGACTCCTTGGGTATTGGCATTAACTCAGAGGACAATTCTTTTCCTCCACGTCTCCCCTCCAGGGTTGGCTATGTGAGCTGCTCAGGTGGAAAGAGAGCCCGAGCCCTGAGAACCGCACGCTGTGGGAGAACCTGTGCACCATCAAGAGGTTCCTGGCGTTACAGCAAGCCGAAAGAGACCAGGTCTACGAAGACGAGTCGAGGCAGCAGCACAGCGACAGGCTCCACACTGTCCTGCACATCCCAGACCAGCAGGTACAAACATGCAGCCGGTGTTTGGTGCTCTCCAAGAATATACCATAAAGTTAGTTTCTTGTCCCACCACAATGGTAAATGTAGTTGTGGATCATCATTTTAGTTCCTGTTTTATTAAGATGAAAACTGGTGAAAATCTGACTGGAGAGCTGTGTGAAAATACGATTTTTAAAAATACACAACCACTCGACCACACTGCAGCCACGTGCGAGCAAAAGACACAAATCAAAGTGTTTTACGAGTGAGAAAATGTGAGATGCAGCATGTGAATGCTTGTTGTTCTGTTTAGAAAAGTTTCCTCTGTCTGATCCCACCACCTGCTCCTCTCAGCAGCCCTCCTCTTTGTCAAATGTGTGTCCCATAAGTCATTGAAAATAGAAGTGGTAAATGACCAGCCCACACATTTCCTGCTAAACACTCCTCCATCCCACCCTCTCCCCGAAACCAAAATGCTCTCCAGTCTGGCTCTAACCTCAATATTATTCAGAACATACCCTGTAATTATTGAAGCAGAGAAAAAGGAATTGCCATTATCTTTATTTAGGTCCTTTAATTCAGATGGACCACAGATTTATGGTGTTGGATTCCTGTGTTTGGGTGTGCTGGCCACCCCGCCCTGTTAATAAGCTCTAGTAGTGTGGTTGTTTGTGTGATGAATTGGGGAGTTTAGCGTGCATGTTGGCGGGCGATGGAGGCTGGTCAATCACACTTCCGCTTGTACTACATTTCCCTCAATGACTCTGCAGAGGGGCACTGAAAGAGGAGCTGAGAGGTTCACTTATTACTGTGGTGATGAGGAGGTTATGGTCTATATTGTGGTCTATATCTGGATAAAACTGTAGTATCTCTATGTCCACTTGTTGTCTTGAACCCTTAAAGTGTGTAATGGGTGTGTTGGTGTGTGCACAGCCTCTTGAGGAGCCAAATCTACATTTGTCTCATTATCTGTGCATTTTATATGGTTGCAAAACAGCATGATCCCTACATAAATACCTAAGAGGGAAGTGTATTGCCATACCCTGTCAATATTACCATAATAATATGTACAAATAAATGGTCGTATTAGGACAAAAATGTCAGTTAAACTGGATAAGACTGTGACAGTTTTAAAATGATCTTTGCTATGTGCAGATGTTCAAAACAACAATGAAAATCACTTAACATGGTAAAATCTTGTTCGCTACATTCCTACTTTTTTTAATTAGAGCAACAAGTACATACAAAAGTAATAATAGTTAGAATAAGATACAATTGATGATGACTTCTGGGAAAAACAGTCAAAAGTTTTTGTTTTAATATTAGATACAGGCAAGTCAAGTTACATTTTATTCATGGAGTATACTCGACACATGAGAGGCTTCACTCAGTATTCCCAAGTCTGTCCCAGATGTCAAAATTTCAAATAAAAAGTTTTCTTATAGGGAAAACCTAATCAGAGAATATATCTACTGAAGCTTGTTTGTTTTAGGGGACCTGAAAACTCGTAACTCTTGCCAATAATATGAAAACTTTTTAAGAATGGCGTTAACGGCAGCCAATAAAAGAATAAAATACAAGGCTGAATGTTATAGAAGAAGAATGTATTTTTTTGTTGTGTGCAGATGTGCAAAATCCAAATGAGTGTACTCATTTTACGTCCCCATTGTGGCCCCAAGTGATCATTTAGTTTGTTGTGCATCAAGCCAGCTGTGCCACATGCATTTTGAAACATCACTATAAATATCTGACAAACAAGACCATTGCCAAGGAGACTGCAAAACCTACTGTAGAGGTTGGTGGAAGTTGTGTACAAAAAAAGATACAGTGAAAAGCTGCAGTGGTAGCGTTGAGGAAAATTTCCAACATCTTTAATGAAGTTCAAAGACACCAGAGAGTTGGCGAAGGAGATGGGAAGCAGCAGTTTATCAGAAATGTGGTGCTTTGAGAAACACAACGCTTAAAATCCCCCAGTATTTCACAGAGGCCGGTCTCCACATTGTTCTCATGTTTACCTCCATTATTCCAACATATCACAATTTTTAACAGTGATAATGATGTCTGACAACTTAAGGTCCACTTACCAGCTTTTTCCGGACTTTCAAATGCATCTCATGATCTTCATCAGTGAATGGAGTTTGCATGCAGATGGTTCACTTGTCATCTAGTGAGTTTCAGTCACATGATAACAAGTGGTCATGTATGGGGGAAGAAAGTCACCTGTAACATTTGCTGATGAAGACCATGAGATTCAGTTGAAAGCTCAAGAAAAAGCAATTAAGTGGACCTTGAGTTAAGACTTTTTTTTTTTTTTTTTTTTGTCATCTGTTTCCAAGGTCAAGAATGAACTTTCACGGTCATTGATAACCTTTAACATGCTGTAAGTAACATCTTTACACGTACAAAAATGTCTTTTTTAACAAATGATTCTTTCATTTTCTTAACTTTCATTTTCTTTTCTTAACAGCCACTTCACAGGCAGCCCCCGCCTCTGACAGCTCCATCTCCAATTCACAAAGACCCACAGCCCATCCCAGTGCTGGTCTTGCATGGCTCAGAAGATGGGTCCCAGCGTGGGATGAGCCCTGGCCTTGGAGGGGGAGGACCAAAGAAGGCCCGCTCGCGGACACGGATTTCCCTTGAGGCCCTGGGAATCCTGCAGAGCTTCATTGGCGATGTGGGGCTCTACCCCGACCAAGAGGCCATCCACACCCTGTCAGCCCAGCTGGATCTACCCAAGCACACCATCATCAAGTTCTTCCAGAACCAGCGCTACAACGTCAAGCACCACAACCAGGCCAGAGAGCTGGTCCCCGGGGAGGACGACAGGGAGAGCTTGAGTCCCAGCGAGGGAGGCGTCGGCACGGTGGGGAGTCAAGGGGAGGAGGGTCTCTCTGCATCTGAGGAGTCGAGCGAGGATGGGAGACGATCAGTGGAGGTGTTCAGAACAGAGAGAGAAGAAAGAGATGTGGAAATGGAGATAGAGAAGGAAGAAGGGGATGATGGGAAAGCCTCAGGGCCAGCGACTTCCTCCCTGTCCCCCTACAGCAGTCTGGACAGCCCCCGCTCTGCAGAGCAACAGAGATAACAGCAGAGAAAACACATTGGACACCATCAAACTGTGAAGCCCACACACAGATAACCTGTGAATGAACACTTTTACCAGATTTTAATCACCTTTACCAGAAGCTCGTTAATATCTGAAGAACTGTGGAAAAATAATTAAGGAAGTTTGACAGATAAGGGATCCAAAGGTACGGCAATACCTTCAGTGTTTTTTGCTTTGATACTGCCTGTAGATTTCCAAAACCACTCCAAATCTTTCAGTGTTTCACCTTGTTGTTGAGAGGATGGGGTTGCATTTCAAAAAGCATTAGATCATCACTGCACTCTGCTAAAAAACAATTAAATTATTTGAGTTGTGTTGCCCATTTTTTTTAAAGTGATACTCCACCAAAATCTCCAGAACACTTTCCTCTGGTGACTTTAAAGACTGTAAACTACTCCTGCAGCACAATCCACTTCACAGTACACAGCTTCCTTCTCAGTCTTCGTCTAAATGCAGTATTGCAACATGGAAGCTGTGTATTTAGCCATAAAGTATTTTGACGGATGAATACTGACCATCAGCCTAAATGAATTATTCTGCAGGAGTGGTTTCATTTTTTTTCCACCATAAAAATCTTCAGCCACCTTTTACAGCTAACAAGGGCTTTATGTTTGTTCATGTACGTTTTTGTTTATTATCTTTACAGGTTAAATGTTTGATACTCATAAGAGTTAGGCGGAGTTTTCCTTTAAGGCGGGGTGAGGCAGGTTTCACTGTAGGAGTAAGCTGGCAGTTTAGTCCAAATGTAATTGAATTTGACATGTTCTCACAAGATAAACGATGAGTTTGTGACCAGAAATACTGTATGTGAGGAAACTGGCTTCAGTCTCTGGTCCATAAGTAAATTTTGTTTACTTCTTGAGCAACTTTTGAGGAAACTTTTAGTCCCACTGTGACTCCTTGATATGACAGAGATGAGAACACGCCAAATACCAAACAGTTTGGAGTCTACAGCCCACCTTACAAACTCACCCCACTAAATCTTTTGAATAAAATCCTCCCAAAGCACACAGAAATTGTTTGCTCAGATATTAGAAATAAATACAAACAAAAAACAAATAAAAACATTTTGACAAGCTGCAGCCAAAGAGGAACTTCCTCCATCTGAGCAGAGGTGGAAACACTAAGCTCTTCTTGTTAGGGTGACATGCAGTTATATTGGGACCAAAAATAATCCATACTGACACTGGGCAGTAGTACCTCATGAGAAGGGCATTCACCTTTGGGAAATAACACTAAAACCTCCAGCCAAACTAAAGGCCATTTTACACAAAGAGGAAGTTTGAATCATGTTACACAGTTTGCATTTTAAAAGTATGATGCTTTTATTTAGGAGAGAAATGATCCAACATGAAACAGTTTAGAGGACCTCTATGTACACAATGATGTAAATGTTGACAATCCACCTGCAAAACTGAATCTGTTGTCATATGTGGGATTCAACCACTGTCACTTACACTGTTTTGTGTAATTTGTGCCACAAAGGAAAACACATTAGTTGCATTTGCAGTCTTCTTCAGTTTGACACTCAGTTTCTGATTTCTTCCACTTTGATGTTTCACCCTTGTTCTTTGATTCTGTTGTTGTTAGGACATGAAAATCTGATAAAACGTTTCCCCAAGTATTCTCTCTGTGTGGAAAGTTTGCCCTCTTTGCCTTTTTGAAAACCTCTGTTAGCTGCTCCCAGTGTGAAATGTGTGCCACTTGTCAGGCCAGCTCTTCCATGATGCAGCCCAAAGAATTATATAGGATTAAAGAAATCTTAGGTGTGCAGCTCAAGAATACAATGCACAGTACAGTCTTGCTAGATAATGATTGAAAATGCACAGATATAAGAGAGAGGCTAAATGTTACCATGTAAATGTAGGCAAGAAAATAGCTGTCATTCCATGCCCTCACATACCTCCACTCTAACCACAAACTTTATAAAAAGAATAGCTGTTGAATGCAAATGCAAAGTGCACAGTCCTCACCAACCCGACGGAGGACTAGTGTAACCTCCTGTTGAGTCTGTGTGTTTTCACAGCAGGGACTTTGGTCATGATAGTGTGACCCAGCAACAAGAGCTTTTATGTATTTTACTCTTATTTAGTTTTCATTATGTTGTCAACTAGAGGAGTTACTGTAGCTCACATGTGGAAGTCCACTGAAACCATGTGTGCAGGTGAAAATTAGAAAAATGTTCACATAGGAAAAAACATTTTTGTGGCATCTTTCTACATACCAAAACAGTCCAGGTATTTATTTGTTCCTGTGAGAGCCTAGCCTGTTATTATCAGACTGAGAAAAAAACACATGGTAAATTTAACTATCTCTATATCTAATATTCATGAGAATGTTTATTGATACATACCAATGAGGAATCTTCCTGGAATGGTAATCATTAGACACAGATTAATTTATGAGTTGTGCTAACTCTGTGCAGCTTCATGTCTACTTGCCAGGGCACCTGATAACAATTTGAAACAATTTAGCAACTGCCACACTAACAAATGTGCTTCTCCTTGTCCGTATCTCCATCTGTCAACCTCTCCTCTATTAAGTGTTTGGCTTTAAGTGCGTTTAAACTCTGGGTAAGCATCCAGACTAAGGGTCCAGCATGTGGGTGGGCTGCTGTGTGTATTAAGCCCTTGTTCAATAGTGAGAAAAGACTGGTAGCAGGATTTACAGACCAGCTGAAGGACTATAAGTAACTGCTTCCAGTGATCCTGTTTTTACAGACTTTAGAGACATTTTTGCTTCCAAATAAGTCTGACTAACCTGGGGTTTTGTTTACAACCTGTCTGATTGTCTGTCTGCTCCCACTAAACTTCTTTTTAGTGATGTTTTCCCAGATCTCAGCAGTTAAAACTTGGAATATTATTATTATTACTGATAGAAATGGTGGCCAAAACTATGAAAGTAAGCTGTAATAAACCACAATTGTCCTCAGATATCTGACATTCCCACGTTAACTCCACGATGCCACCAGAGTGGGTGCAGGTGAGAGGAATTTTCCTTTTTCACATTAGATGATTTTCAGCCCAACCAGAGTGGAAACCAGGATGAGAAACAGTTGACTTTGTTATGGGAAAAAAACTGAATTTTACATGAGGATGCTGGTGGGACACCTGACCTTTAGAAGATAAATGTGCATGAGCCCTGTGTCACTAAAAACTAGTTAAGTTAAAGAAAATTGCAGCTAAAGCATAAAATGCTTTTTTAGTGTTTGTTTTTTCTGTGTTCATCATAGTTAACTCACTTCTTATATTACAACTGCATCAGTGAGTGTCGGTACGGTCCACTGGATTTCTGCTCACACAGCTGGCTATTAGAGCCGTATGGCAGGCTGATACAGGGCCATTAGAGGTGTGTGTGTGTGTGTGTGTGTGTGTGTGTGTGTGTGTGGGGGGTGGGATAGGGACGCAGGTGCTCCGTAGGCTGATATTACCCAGGATGCTCAGGGTGGGTACGTAGGGGTTATGGGGGGGAAGGAGGCTCTCTGTGGAGCTCACAAACACACCTGTGATCCCCTGCTAGCACGCTCAGACACACGCACACACACACACACACACACACACACACACACACACACACACACACACACACACGCTCTGTTCATCCAGCCCCTGCGCTGCAGCACGTTAATACACACTCTGATAAACAGGCTAATACTCGCAGCAGCAGCACTTTACACACCATTGAACGCAATACACAGTAATCAGTGAAGCCAGCACGTGGCAGTGTGTGTGATGTTTGGGAGATTTCTGTGTGTGTGTGTGTGTGTGTGTGTCTATTGCAATGCCATGTATGCAACGAAAAGGGTACAGTGAGGCATTGCAACCTCATTAGGCAAAGTTGTGTGTGTAACAGAAAAGGCAAATCTAAGCATTTTTAGTGTCAAAAAGAAAGAAAATCTTGTTTTACAGTCTGGGATTTGTTTTTGTAGTTTTGGCCAAACTTTTTCTCCCCAACTTTATTTATAATATCTGGGGACGCAACAGTTTTGTTAGACACAACTTGCACAGGACAATCACACGAGCCATCTGATACGTCTTGAACAATTTAACCTAAAACCACTGATTTAGAAGTGACCACAAAGGGGAATTTTAAAGTTATTATTTAACATTAAAGTTATTACCCTGTCTGTTTACCCTGTTGTCATTTTTTGAATTTACAAGCTAGCATAGCATAGCTGTTGTAAACATCCATGAGGCTAAACCTAACCCAGGTTCTAGTCTTTGAAACAAACAACCCTTTGAAGGAGTGAGGTGGGTCTCCTCACCAGTTGTAGTACGTAAGTAAGCAGTGTGAAAGTTTAAGTTTGTGAACCCTTTAATAGAAGTTATCAAAGCTGACAGTTTTATTAAAATACTCAGTGTTGCTGTTATTTAAAAAAAGAGGTAATTCCACCTCAAAATGTCTCATTGAATATTAGTATTAGAAGTATTAAAGGTGTCGCATATGTGATCAGCTACACATGGTAACACTGAACATCACAACTTTTGGTCCATGACACACACACACACACACACACACACACACACACACACACACACACACACACACACACACACAGAGATGGTGAAAACACCCAAAGATGAAACGAGTCAGAAAACAACCACATCACATCTCCTTCAAAAACAAACATGTAATTATGGCGGCTCTGCTGCATTAGTGGTGGACCAGCAGGTTTTGATGTGCGCCTCTAAATCACGTTACATTCAGCCAGTAACATTGTTACGCCCACAAAAAGACATTCAAAGCAAATCCCTTTAAGAGGAAAATGAAAAACAATTAAGGACTAATAGGCCTTTAACTTCCAAAAGTTAAAAAAATCATTCCATTTATTTCAAGCCGTAAAAAGCTGTATAAAAAAACTTGCCAGCAAGTAAATTTAAAACTAAATTAGAGTGTTCAGTCTGTGCTTTGGAACAACTTTAAGAATGGGCAAATTATTTTTGAGTTTCTCGTTGATTCATGTGGTTCACTATAATTGTTTCTCTACAACTGATGAATGTTTTGTTAAGCTCAGTATTATGAGAGAAACTTTTGGTTTTATCCTAAACTTGGAAATCATATATATATACACACACAGTATATAAAAGGGGTGAGATTGATGCTGGAAAATTATGTGAAATGATTCTACGAAGAGCATTTGATGCTGTCAACCACAGTCTGCTACTTAAGAAGCTATCAGTAATGGGTTAGTTTTCATCAGCTCTGAAATGGTTTGTAACCCACAGGTGTCAGAGAGGTGAGGTTCAGAGTATTTTACCTTTAACATGTGGAGTCCCACAGGGGAGTGTCTCGGGCCCCCTGTTGTTTTTATTTCTTATTTTGTGTGTATTACGTCATGTATTATCACTCACTTAACCATGCATTAGCTGCCATGTAAAGATATAGCTGTATCATAGGATGGCTATTGAAAGGCATGGTATGAAAGGCAGCATCGTACCTCTTAATGCTTCCCTGAGCTTTGACGGTAGCACCGGCCTGCTGACGAGCAACAGTGAGAGTCAATGAGCTATTAAGGCATTCTGTGATTATGTAAGGTAGCAGTGGCTTAATTCAACGCTCTGTAATTAATTGTGTCATTGCACAGTGAGCTCGCTTCACCACCCTGGATTTCACACCATATTTGATAGCTTTGGTGACTTTCAAAAGACTTTCACAGAAGCAACTGTCTTCTACTTATGGAAAAAGTTCAGGTAGGTAACAACTGCTCATATTTTAAACTCACGGAGCATAAATGTATTTTACTCTTTCCTTTTATTTGAGCAACATTCAGCTATTTCTCATTTAATGTATTAATTTCATCATTTTGAAAATTTATGACGTATGCTCTATAATAAAAATATGGTTTGCTAAGTTATAAACTTAAATCTCAAATCTTTTCTGAACCTCCAAACCTATTTGTCCTCCGTCACCAACAACTAAACCTTATGTTAGCTAACTTATAAGCTAGTAGCATGCTATGCTATGTATAGGTTTGATTATAGTGTGTCATAAACTGCAAAATATTTAGCAAAAATCCCTTAGTGGGTTGTAATTTCCAGTGTGGCAACGCAGTATTTAGGCTTTGGGACACAAAAATTTTCCCTGAAAACTTATTTGAAAAAGAAGAGTTTGTGCAGTTGTTATGTGGACTGTAAAAAAACTATACTTTACTGCTATGGCATTACTCATGATTCTATGTTTACAATTTTATTTTTTAAATATTTATCTGGTAAAAAGCTTTCAAAACAGATTCAGACACTAATGCAACACTAGAACAATCCAGTGATAACAGATCACTTTTACAATATGTAATCAAACAAAATGCATCATAAAAGGTGTCTGACTGGACCACAGGTGAAGTCTTTAACTCTTTAAGTAGGGTAATTACAGCCCATGTAACCTCGGTGTAAGCCAGTGGAGCCGTCGAGGAAGCACAGCTGGCCGTGTGGCTGCGGGCTCTCGACACCAGCTGCAGACTCTTGTGCAGAAAGAGCCACCAGGTGTCGGGGATTTCACGCTCCTTCCCTCCTCCACTGGTTCCTACTGCAGCCTGCTGAGCCGTTACTGGGTTGGATTAACACCGGCTGTTCCTCCGCTGTGCCGCCATACACCATATTCACACGGCAGCCATCTTCCTCTGACGTCATGCTCAGGGTGGGAACGGGTGTGAAGCTCATACTGTCAAGTAGCTTAAATCCTGGGCGAGATGGTCAAAAAACTTGTTTACCATCACTTTCCTTTGACCAAATTGGTAAATGGGAGGATGAATTTGCTAGAATCCCCAAAAGGATTATTAAAAAAGGATACAGCAACTGGATTGAAGCTCACATCCACACACCTGGAACTTTTGTGTTGGATGTAATCTGTATGAACATTACACAGAAATGTGTTCCAGTGAGCATAATGTCACATAACGTTACTGACTTAACCAGAACATTTATGAGGTCAGGTGACGAGACAGCAAGACAGTTAACGTTTGATTACATCTTGTGTGTTTTACTTTCAGGCTTAAATAAATGTGTCCAAGATGTTTCCTATTGTAATGTTAACACTATCAAACGGTACGTTATTGTTAGCTAGGAACAACCTTATTGTGGAAATTACATTTTGTTCTTCCTTCCTTACTCTTTTCTTTCCCCCTTCTTCTTTCATTATTTCCTCCTTCTCCTCTGTCTCTCTGATGTGTTTAAAGCTTAACTGGGATGTAAACTGAGAGATGAAGTCTTCAGAGTAGTAATCACACACACAGGTCACGCACACAAATGAATGCATGCATACGCACGTGCATGCACACGTAGTGTAGGTTTATATTATATTCAAAGCCACACTCACAGAGATATATGCTCACGAGCATGTTCATATGCACAAATACACACACAATCTTCAGACCAGGCAGCCCATACATGCAGCCCAGGCAACTGCTAACAATTACAACAATTAGTGGTTCAGCATTGCCAGCCAGCCACACTGCTTGTTTATAATGTGATCGAACACAAATGTCATAACAGTGAAGTTTTGAGACAAACAAGATGCATTTTCAACGTGATGCCTGAAAGTCGGGTCTGCACTAAACTATAAAGAGAGAGTTGGTGCAGCAGATATGCAACTGAGCCGGAAAACAGAGGAAGTCTGCACATTTACTGAATCTTCTGCATGTCAACCAAGCCCCACATTTCTCTCTTTGTCTGCACTGTTACAACTACACACTTTTGCCTCTAGTTTGAAGGGAGTAAACTGAAATATTTATCAGTGATTGGCTGCACAGATTGGTTTGCAAGTTTGACATGCAGAGGTGGAATCTGAAGAGCTGGCACTTGAGGTGAGGCTAACTGAAAATAATGATCTGTGGTGTGAGAGGTGTCCCTGTATCTGCTATGGGATATGAGCATGACTATACTTAACTGGTATACTGCACCATTTTAACAGAAGACATTTTGACATGTCACTGTAGGAAAAGCACAGGTGTAAATAATAAAATGGATGATGGCTGAATTCCATTTAGCTGCTTCAGTTATGCACACTGGCTCACTGTCACACTGTCATGACTTAGTGGGACACTCGAATAGAACAGAGCCATTGTTATTAGTAACACTTGTGCTTTTCCTACCATGACAAGTCAAAATGTCTGCTGTGAAAAAGGCCTGTTGCCACAGCAAAAACATCAAAAGCTCCAAAAATGCTGAATTCTTCAAATCCATAATTACTAAAGTCTAAAATCTGTTGAGTAATTTTCTCTGAGGAGGCAAAGCTCCTCCAGAGCCACAGAAAACATTATACAGCTGTTTGTACATGCTGAGTAGTACTGACCAAGACTGGTGAACTAACTCATTGGAGTAACCCTTTAATACAAGCAAACAATGTAAGGCTGTTTCTCTGGTCGTTTGTTGTTTCCCATGGCAACCACTACAAACCAGGTGTTGAATGGAACATTTAGAACACTTCTCCTCTTCATCTCACATTGTCCCCCTCCAGCTTCCCTCTTGTCCACCAGTTGTCCCTCTTGAGTTTCCCGCCAGTCACCTGACCCTGCTGCACTTGGCACACCTGTTCCTTATTCCTTGTTCCCTTATTTATCCCCAGTGTAAAAATAACATCCACTTTCTTGCTCCCAGTTGCCAGATCATCTATAGCACATCTGCCACAGCATTACAGCCATTCTTTTCTTGTTCCTGATCCTGATCCTGACCCTGATCCTGGCTCTGAATCCTGTTACTCCCAGTCTTTTCCCTATAAACCTGCATGTTATTAGCTACCCATGTTGCTGCCCGTCTCTGACCTGCTGTCCTGCTTTGCCCCTCTGGGCTGCTTTCAAGTTGTCAAAAAAGTCTGTTTATTGGATCTCGGTAAAGTACCTTTAAGTCACCTCTGTCTGATGTTTGCTGATACTAATCATGAACTTTCCACTCCACTATGATCCACTGGAAACAGAAACATTCAGATTCATCCACCAAGAACATCCACAGCAAGTTTCATGGAGATTTAACTTTGTAGTGGGTAAGGTCAAATGAGTGTGTAATACTTATTCAGCTCAGTGTATACGATATGCGTCTGCAGTATCATGTCACATTCAGGTGGATTGAAGGTTCGGCTGCATCAGGGCACAGCAGGAGAGCATTAACGGCTGCTGCTGGATTCAGCAGCTCTAACTGGATTAACTGGGGGAGGAGAACTCGCAAGTGACCAAAATAAGGTTAGTGGGCATGAATAGGAGTGTGTGTATTCAGATCCTTTACTTAAGTAAAAGTGCTAATGCCAGACTGTTAAAATACTCTCTGTTTGTGTATGCGTGTGTCATTAACACACCATCATCCACAGACCAAAATCATTGCATGTGCATGCAAAAATGTGTTAGTGCATTATTCTTTCAGAAACTCCGATACATACACCCCAATACATAGAAACATACACAGATACACACAGTAACTTTACGTTTTTTAACAGAAGACATTTTGACATGTCACAGTCGGAAAAGCACGTGTGTAAGTAATCAAACTAATGATGTTCCATTTAGCTGCTTCAGTTTCAGGGTGCTGGTATTCATGCTGGTTCACTGTCACACTGTCATGAGTAACTGGGACACAAAACCATAATTTATGTTATTAATAGCAACACCTGTGCTTTTCTCACTGTCAAAATGATCTGCTGTGAATAGGGCCTCGGCTGAGCTGTGACTACACTCTTTTATTAGAGTTGTTATTAGTTTTCTCACATCTTCTCCGTTCAGGTTGGTGACTGTGGCCATTATTTTTAACAGCAGTGTCTGGCCCAGGACTGATAAATGTCAAGTAATCGACACAAAACAATGGTAAATATTTAATTCAAAGCGTACTAAATCGTTTATTCAAGTATCAATATTTACTTTCCTGTCTCATAACTGTCTGCAAACCATTCTTCTTTCGTGGAGTAGTTTATTCCCCAACAGAGGAGGTCAAATGAAACTTGATGGTGCAACACAGCTAATGAGCTAAGATAGCTTCCTCCGTCTCTCTGTTCCCTCAAAGGTGAGCTCTGTCAAAACAGCATGCAATCAGGTTATAGAAGTTTATAGAAAGCAAACAGTGTCGCCGACTGGACCAGATCCCACTTTTAAAAGAAGACAAACTGATAAAGTAGATGAAGATCCTGAATGGGTTCAGTAAACCACTGTGGCCTTACAGTGGATCGGCCATGATCCAGCTACATCTCTCTCTGTCTGTCCTCTTCGATCTCTCCAGTCGTCTGTCTTCCTGGCAGGCAGCAGTCTATCCTACACTGGGACCGAAGCCTCCTCGGCAGACAGCGGCCCTAATTTCATTAATTATAAACCAATATGCTGCTGGCAGCCCCTCTGGAGAGGACTTTACCCAGCGCTGGCATCTGTTCAGCAGAAACACAGCGAGGGATGAAGGGATGGAGGGAGGAGAAAACAAGGACATCTCTGACTCCTGCCATGGGTGAAGCATGGTGCTGTGCAGGGGAACGGATGAGGGGGGGTGGGAGAGGTGGTTCGTGGGGTTTTAAAAGTTCATGTTTCCAACAAGGATGCTTAAAGTAGCGATCCAAGATGGTTCATCCTGATGGATACTACAGTAGAAGAAAGCACCTCACTCATTTACTGTATTACAGCCCTTTATCACAAGAATCAGGGAGGACGTTTACTGAGAAGGAAATCTTAGACACATCAAGTCAAATAATAGCTTTCCATTTCTGGAAGTTAACAACCCCTGACATGAGACTTTCCATAAACGAAACTTTTCAGATCTCGTGAGGCACTACGTTTTTCTTTAGATTTCCATTGTGTTCAGAAAATCTGGCTAGTCACTCCCCCAAAATTGCATCCAGGGCTTCGAACCATTGTATTGTTTTGTGGTTTGCTCCACTGCAAGAATTGTGGTCCTTGATTTTTCCTGTCCCAGCTTTGTTTCACCTTAGTTCATCTCCAATTCTCCAAAACGCTGCAGTATCCTCTGCTACACCTTTCTGTTTGTCACTGCTGATTCCACCTACTTCTGAATGAAATCTTCCCCCTAAATGCTTATGAGGGCTTACTGTATGCCTGTGGGACGCCACAGGCACTTTCTGTTGTTTTAGTTTGTTAAAATAGCAGTCATTGACGTTACAGATGAGTAGTAAAATGGAAGTTATTGTTTTATGTTTGTTGTAATACCCATTGTTTGCTTCGGCAGTCTGTATGAACAGCACTACTGGAGGTGCGTGAACTAACCTGGACCTTGGATTTGAAACCTGAGCAAGGCTGAAATTTAGCTCCAGGAATTTCTTCCCAAGATCATGCAGCATTAAAACCATTTTTTGACCCCTGACCTTTCCTCTAACACCACCAACAGACCAACAAAAGAAAAGGAAACAAAGAAAGACATATAAACAGGCTGTTAACACACAAGAACTGCACACACTTACACACAAACACACACATGTATTCAAAGTGCAAAAGCATGTTACCAAAGTGGAAACTGTTTACTCCCTCATCATTCATAAATTATACACATAAACACACACATTCAAACACACAGGATCACTGGCAAAAGTGCTATGGTTTTGTTTTATTTCTATGTTGTGTCAAATAATAAAGTAATAATTATTAGTGTTGTTGCTGGGAAGTATGTGCATTAGTAGGCAAGTGAAAATGAGTAATCTGTAGGAAAAAAGGAACATTTGAAAAGATTATAGACACACAGCACACATAATTGTATCGTGATAAAATAAGGTAATTTGTCATTGTCATATATGCAATCTGTTTACTGTGTCTTTTTCTTCTTCTGACACTTGATTTGTAATTATTTTTAACCACTAATAGTTAGGCGTTTTAACACTATAGCTGCAAGGTCCCTATGCATTTAAAAAATGAAACCCCAAACCAGTGTTGGGAAAAGGTGAGCTACTTCCTGTATCACAGAGCAGCTTTAATGTGATTTTCAGCTCTAATTAGAGTTAAGTCACTTAGTGTGTTGTAATGATGTTTAGCTCACAGAGCAGCAGACGCCGTCCATCAGCCAAATGAAATATTAAACTGACCTACCGCTGGATTACGTGTGTGTGTGTGTGTGCGTGTGTGTGTATTCATATTTGTAGTTGTGTCAAGAGACCTCCATAGCACACTGGGCGTCCATTGCTGCCACATACAGTCCACACTCACACAAAGAGAGACAGACAAACACACATACACAAATTTCTGACCTACATTCACTTTACACAAACAACAGGGTGTCAGGAGGGGCAGGGAAACAAATGTGTGTGTGTGTGTGTGTGTGTGTTGGGGGTGAAAATCTGCATGTGCACTGGGCCGTGAATCTAATGCAAAATTAGTGTTATCTTCCTGCCAAATAATTCATGATCCTGCATCCGAAATGATAGCTGAATGACTCAACTTGTCATCCCCTCAGTCTTTGTCACTCTCCCCCATGATCCATGTTTTATTCAAAGTGTCACACAGAGCAGAAACTAGTAAATAAGTACAGCTAAAATAAGCAATTCTCTGGTTTGATCCCCAATGACTTTTAGGCCTGATTCCAGCCATAGCCAGTATATAAAGGGAAGTGGCATCATCTTTGCTTTTCTGCAGTTTTATAATACAAAATGCTTCACGTAATGCAATAAATTACAGACACAGTGTTTCATGTAAATACAGTAGTCACTGAAAACAGATCTAAAACACATAACTAATTAAAAGGGTGTGTTAAAGGTTTTGTTAATAGTCCACAGGTAGGTAGGAAGAAACGATCAGGCTCCACACCCCTGAAAATAACAACTACAAGTCAGACAGGCTCTCAGATGAAATATTCCAATGAGTGTTGTAGTGGGAGCTCACAAATACTACAAAATGAGCTCCAGCTGGATTGACTCCATGTCACAGAGCCTGACCTGGTGGGTGGGTTCCTCTCCGAGAATTGTACCAAAGGTGCACTGATAATCACAATTTGGTACCTGCAATTAAGGGAGGTAAAAAGAAACCGCAAGGAGACTTGGCTTCAGTTTCAGTTCACTGGCGAGAGCCCAGTTCAGTGTGTTTACTTTATTGTAGGTCAGTGTGTGCACACCCACTAACTATAGCCAGGGCCCCAGCATATAAAACCCTAAATAATATGTCTACATTTAGAGAAATCATCGGGTGTTGCTGTGGAATGCAACGCCATTGTGGTGAAGCATTTTCACAAAAGAGCAAAGAACCACTGGAGAAAGCCAGAGAAAGGACAATATACTGTAGTTATTTTGATATATGATGTGATTGACATGTATTGTTTATGGTTTTAATCAACAATACTCTAGCTGTCTCATGTGAACGCCTATAATGCCTGTCATGTAGAGTATGTTTTAGTATTCCCTTTTGTTTTAAAAGGATAAAAAAAAGACCTGGAGGAAACACTGAACACTGTGTAGTTACTAGTTTTAAATGCTTAGTTGCCACTTTGGACTAAGACAGTAAAATATGTCAAATTCACCAATGAAAGCATCGTTTGGCTTAATATACTAAATTAAGTTATGTGATATAAACCTCAGAGGGAGCTCCAATGATTGTTTACAACAAGAGCAAAATTCAGAAGATTATTTCCCTGATTCTCGTCCTTTTCGCTAAAACATTTTGACATGTCACAGGATGTAAAACAGTAAGGATACAGAGAATTTGTCACTAAAGGAAGCATTGAAAGTGTAAGTAGTGAAGTAGTGAAGTGTTCCCTTCATAATAAGAGCGTAGTTTAGTCAGTGCATATATATATATATATCTACACTGAATAGTTCATTGATACAGTATATGGACCCAGTGTACATTTGATTATTGCATTTTAATGAGTCGGTTTGATAGTTCAGGAGATTCATAAATACAGGATACTTATAAAATATTTCCGAAATAAGATCTGGATAGCCAAAACTCCTCTGAAGATTCCATATAATACTGACAAAAAGTTTGGTCTTACTACTCAACATGAACTAGGTGGGTCATCTGGTCCACAGTGCAAAGTTAAAATGTATTTTCCCAGTGCAGCATGATATGAATACTGGTGGGAATAAGTCAAAGCCTGGATGTTACACAGGCTACATGTGATCTTTGTTTTGTCTTGATAAACAAAAGTTGACAAGAAACACTGTCGATAGGAAAGACTTCCTTCTCTGAAACACACTCGCACGCAAAGACACACACACACACACACACACACACACATGATTGCATATACACACATTCACACTCAAAGCCACATGTCTTAGTCGATCATATTTGCCGGTGAAGTCCTATGATTGTAACATAAACAAAAAGGAGCACCAAGAGGGAGGTCTGAGCCCTGTAGTCACCTGAGTATTCACAGACATGAAGGTGTGTGTTTATGAGTGTGTGTGTGTGGGTTTTTTTTGCCCGCCCCCCTTCATACAAGCTCTTTTGTTGAACCATCACATCTTACCCGCCACCACCTCCCCCAGCAAACCCACTGCCATTTAGAATAACAGATGAATAAATGGACGAGGGGGAAAAAACAGTAGACTGAAACCACAGTGGAACTCAGTAATGGTCAGCCAGGCCCACCACGCCTCAGCAAATGTTTGTCCAAACCTGTTATTTCTGGCATTGTACTGTCTCAAAGAGATCATTTTATTCTCCGAGAGGAATGCACCAGCTATAAATAGTCTGGAGATGAAGGAGGGGAAATCAGAGATTTGTAGAGTAATTACAGAGCCAGAGTTGAACCCTTCTGTTATGGCTCATTTTTCATCAACCTCTGTCTCCACGACTGTCTGACTGACTGACCGACTGAGGTAAAATGGCAGTTTTCTCGATGGGACATGCACGTCTGACCTGACATTTGACCTCTATTTCTTCTATTTCTGCTTTTATTTACTCTGTGAATCTCAAGCTTTAAAGGAACAGTTGACATTTCGGGAAACGCGCTCGTTTGTCGTCAAAACCCAGAGTTTCATCTCTGTGAAGCGGGTCAGAGACAAAACTGTCCTCACAAAAGAAACAACAGCATTTGTCATTCTTGACCTTTGTAAGAGTTGTTTGACAAAAACAAATGACAAATGCTGTTGTTTGACATTTTTGTAATGGTTTTGATGACATCCTGCCGATTGGGGCATCAGATCAGAAAACACACGCGTCAGTTTGGAAGGTGACGACAAATGCCATATTTTGTCCTTTAGGTTGGAGGACTTGTTGTCTGGTAGGTATTTAGCCTAGCTTAGCACAAAGACTGAAAACAAGAGAGAAACGTCTAGCCTAGCTCTACCAATATAGAGCAATAGAAAGGAAATACACCTTTTATTTTTACTTTTATTCAGGATGAGAGCCCTTACCAGCTTCCCAACTTCAAACGGGAGGTTATCCTGCGCCTCCTGTGAACCCCAGAGCACATTTATGGTACAACGTCCTTGAAACTTTCAGTTGTAGGTAATGCCAAACTGTACAATTGTCAGTAAGGGAGTAATGGTACTGTCAACTGTGACAGAACCTCCTGATCCCTTACAAGCTGTCTACACTCGATTCAGTCCGTCTCCCACGCAACTAATAGGACAGATACACTTAGACTGTAATAAGTAACAGCTCACACTTCACTTATGCTTTACACAAGTATCTGCAACCTGTTTTCTTTTACATTTCAAGTGTATTTTGTTCCAACTAACCAAACCAAAGAGATAGCAGATCGGAAAATGCTCATTTTGTCACAAATGAAAAGCTGTTTGCCTTGTTGCATCTTGGGGTAATGTATTGTAACGGAGTTTTTTCTGCAGTGTCATATTTGTGTCAAACAGTCCGGACATTAACCATTGCTTGCTTCTCAAGACGCCAACATCCCAAGTCCTGTTGAGTGGCTTTTCCTCCGGCACTAAGCTCACTTCAGAGCCACACGGCTCACATCCCGACATTTCAGGTGAACAAGGCAGATGACAAAATGAATGACTCAATAGTAAAGCTCAATGGGTTTGTGTCCAATAATAAGAAAATAGATGGTAAGAAAGTTTGCCATGCCATGCTCATGATTTGATTTAAGTAAATTCAGTTTTGAAATGATCACTAAATACAGGAAAGGCTTTTAACACATACACTCTTAACAAAAATGGTCCTACTACCACAACAGAATCTTGCATGTGCGGTCACACAAGAAAGTCACACATAAATAATAATAATAATAGATAAACCCCTCACACTCGCTTTTGTTTTTAGTGAAAACTCAAACAGCCAGACAAGTGGCTCTGACAGCACTTGTGTCTTAAATGATCTTTGAGGAGTATAAAATGACTTTTAGCTGGTAAATTGCTGTAATTATCAAACATGCCCTTCTCATTTTGCACAGTCAGACCTCGTTGGCAAATTCACCCGGCAATTAAGAAAAGCTGGAAATGAATGACAAGTAATGGTGTGGCCCACATTACTCAGATGAGGACAAACAATCTGGAGAAAGGAGGTTGTAATGATGGGAAATGTGCAAGACAGGCAGAGAGGAATTACACACTGAAAACATTGTGAGCTTTTAAGTTGAGAAAAAGGGGATTTAAAATGACGTTTGCAAATGTATCCACAATAGTGTGGATGTGTTCTAGGGAAACATAAGAACATTTTAGATCCCTTTACCTCTGGTATGTGTTGTTCATCCGTTACTGATATTACCAGCTTTGAATCGGGTGCTTTTCTCTCTGTCTGAGACACTTTGTAGGCTTTGTACTGTCGCTTTGTTGTGGTCTGAGGGAGTAGGAGGAAGAGGTGGGGGGCATAAGACGCAAATGACAGTGTTGCAGAGCACTTTGTCACCAATCATAGAGAAATTATAGCTCCATGAGGCTTGTAACGCAACATCCAAAGTGGCTTCTTGAGGATTGAGAGTGGAGAAGTAGACAACATGTGCTGCAGCTCTGACTACTTTACGTGGATCTACCACTCACTCCTGTGAGCTTTCTAAATCTGTATTGAAAAATATACATTTTAAATTAAAATGTAAGTCTTGTATATTAAAGGATACAAGTTAAAACATTTATGACAATTATTTGTAGGTCAATTATTCCTTTAAAAACTGGTAAAATAATGTCTCAGGTTTGTCCTTTGTAGTTGTAGGTACCCTTTGCAAAAGCTTAGACCTTACTAAATGTGCCAAGCATCACTCATGTGTCAAGTATAAAAAGCAGGAAACTAAGCCTACAAAAAACGTTTTCAATCTGTGCGTACTTCCAAGGATATGATGTACAGACAGCATGAAGACTGTGCCCAAGTCTTATTATTCACAGAGAAATTGCTCCCCCGTGTGGACAATATATAGTACTGCACAAGTCTGGCTTGGAGTAGACTACTTACAAGACAGTTTTGAAATCTTTGTTCTTTATTGTATTTTTCAATCCTTTTATATTTACTATAAATATGTGCAACTGTTTACTACAATTTAAGTTGAAATTAAACACAAACATCTTCTTCTACAGTGCGTATAAAAAGTATTCGCACCCCTTTAGAAGTTTTCATGTTTTTTTGTCTTACAAACTACACACACTTGATCTCCATTTCACTAATTATGTGCCGCTTAAAACCACAATGCCCAGGTCACCACTGTGCCGCGGCCTGCGCAGCGACGTAACGTTACGTTCTAGCGAAGAAGAAGGGCGGAATTGAACGTCACCACCGGTGGAAATATTGGATTTAAATTATTTCACCCTATTAATATTGGTTTCACCCCGGGTAAACATTTTATTGTTTTGGAAAGAAAAAAAATATATCTGCGGGTCCACGGAATACCTTTGAAAATACAAACCGCTGCTAGATAACAGGTAAAAAAGATAACATTTTGACCTTTCCCTGACGGTTTGCCATGGTAACTGTGACCGGGGTAACGTACGGAGTGATGAGGTCATAAATGAGGCTAGGGGCGCGAGGGCAAAGACCGCAGGGGACGTTTCGGTTATTAGCGAGATCTCATTAGGCAATGATTAATTTGTGATTAAAACCAGCACACGTCTTTTAAAGGCAGAAGTTAACCGGATGAATGTGGCTATGGAAGTGGAGGACCAAACCGCGGTGAGTGAACTCTCAGGTCTGCCCTAAACTTAGTTTACCGCCTTGCTGGTAGATCGACTAGCTAGCATAACAGTGTTTATGGCAGTTATAGTTACCTAACTGTTATTATTTTAAATTAAATAAGGTGAAGCTACTTAAGTCAGTGTTGCACTTAGCGTTCATTGTCGGATTAGCTCAGTTTTCTAAAATCAACCAAGCAAGGAAATGCTAACATAACCAGTGTAACTTTACCTAATGTTAAGTGGTTCATCCTGCTAGATAACGTTGAAAGTAGGAATTTTATTGGAATTAGCTAAGTAACTAACTAAAGAGTGATACTTGAGGGTTAAGGAGTCACTCTCTTTAAGGTAACTTTTGAAAGACATATTTTTCAGGGTCGTAATTACTATTGTTTAACGTTATGTCAGAGCTAGCTTGCAAATAAACTAGCCAGTGGGAAAAAGATATATTTCTGAATGATTGAATCAATCAATGATTTAATTTTGTCTTTCTAGTCAATTATGGACACATTTAGTGTTTTTTCTTGGTGGTTGACATTCTTACTATACTCATTTATAAGATGCCATTGTTTACCCATGTTTTCATTTGACATCTGAAACTGATGAACTAATGACACCACAGTGGCTTGTACTGTAGACATTTTTACCTTCAAGAAACTGTTACTTTGGCCATTTTGTAAGAGTTACTGTTGCAAATAGCTGATTTTATCTGCTGGCTGCAGGTGCATCAACTTCGTCTGGTTTTAAAAGACTCCAGACCTACTGTTTATTGTTTTGTTTGTTGGACTTCAATGGGTGATTATGAAGGAGCTGTTAATGGTTTTGTCTTTCCTATTGTTTCAAGAAAAAAAACTTGCATTTTCAAAGACAGTCTTTTTTTCTGCTTTGTTGTTGCTGTGTGATTTGTTAGCTGCACAAAAAAAGATTAAAATTTTTTCCACTAAGTGTTGTCTGGTAGGAATGGATGACGCTGGTGATTTTTAAAAATCTGGTATCAAGTAGTAACAGAGCTAAGTGTCCGTATATCCATACCCACACCAATTTTAAAACTCTTCTTGTGTACATAAACATGGGATTTAGTACTCCTTAAGTGCTAAATCCCAGAACTCGGCTACTTCCTGGTGGGAAAGAACTTCATCCAACATCACACACCAGATCCAGTATAGAGTATAGTCACTTCTACTTTCTGTTCAACAAGGTGATACCTAGCTATGTTGTTACTTACTGGCTCACAGTGACCACTATGCCTTGTAATTTTCTTTTATTCAAGTTCACATCCTGCTCTCCGTCACAGAACGGCAGCAGCTCCTCCACCCCTGATGTGTTACCTCCAGAAAACCACGATGACAGCCTGAACCGCCACGACCCCCGCCTTGGCACTGTTATCCCCAATCGTATTTTTGTCGGGGGAATTGACTACAAGGTGAGAGCTGCAAATGTGCACAGGCAGAGTGCACGTTTGGGCTTGTGTTTCTTACTGCAGAAGGGTAGACACTAGAGAGCAGCAAAGCATGTTAATAAGCCACTCATAAATAAAACATTCTGCCGATGCAGTCTGAATCATAGTTGATTCCCAAGATTTACAGAACATCTTAGTCATCAAAAAGATGATCTACCAATGTCCTGTGTCAATCCCAATCTTGCTTTCCTCTCACTTCCTGTCAGGAATGCATAAAATGCCAAAATATTTCATAATTTATGAAACATTGTCATCAAGTCTCAGTTGTTTGCATTCTTCTAAATTCTTTGTCCTGTGGCCCGCTCTTTTGAACATTCACTGTACATTTTGTCTAAAATCTGCAGTGAAGTGTACCCAAAAATAGCACTAGCGAAATGATTCATTCTGGAGCAAATGAACCACACCAAATCAACAGCTGGGGCGATAACAGTCCAAAATGTGTGTGTTTTTATGAAGGTTAATGAGAGCGACCTGCGACATGTCTTCTCTCAACACGGTGCAGTAAAAGAGGTGAAGATTGTTATAGATCGCTCAGGAATGTCAAAGGGGTGAGTTAATTGCCTCATTCCTGTTGTATACATTTAGTGACTGAATAATAATGCATGCAGCCATGACTTTCTATCCTTTGACTTTGAGCAGTATTCACAGATTTACTGTTAGCCAGTTAAAACATAGTTTGTCTTGATTCTGTCTCTTTGAACAGATATGGATTTGTTACATTTGAGACCCAAGATGATGCACTGAAAATCCTTCATGATGTAAGTAAAACAGGCCTTTTAAGTATCTTTCAACTAAACTTAAGGTGCATATAATAATGTAGTTTATCTACCAGACTTTATTGTCTAATGTGGTGTCTATTCCCTCAACTACTATATTAAAGGCTAATGGAATCTGTTTCAAAGACAAGAAGCTCAGCATTGGTCAGGCTGTCCGCAAGCAGCAAGGTTCAGTACAAAGTAAGTCGACAGTCTAAAAGTGAAGGTGCTTTGACATATGGCTGAATTGTTTTAATTCCCTTGTGATATCAGGCATTCCCCTGAACACTCAGCATTGCAGCTGTTGTTCACCAGTTTGATAACAAAATTCACTCACTATTTATGATGGTATAAAAGTGTTTTATTCATGATTTTAAAATACTGTACCAAGGTACCTGTTTACTGAACTAAAAAGTAATGGAAACAGTTTTACATCAGGGCCACAATAAGAACCCTTAATTGAACTGAAGTCCATTTCTAAGGGTCCAGGGCACTGAGTACTGGCTTTCTCCAATTGTTACTGGCTCACAAGGTGACTCATTTGTTTTGATGGTTTTGAAATGCCCAGTAAAAGGCACAGGTTCACTGTTTTGTGGTTTCCTTCTTTTCCCAGTTAAGAGCTCCCATGTGACCATCCCTGACTCTGTCATGCCTCTGCCGATGTCGTGTGGGACCGTGTACCTGACCACGTCCACAGGCAATCCCTACACCTACCACAACGGAGTGGCCTACTTCCACTACCCCAACATGAACCCTCCTGCCCACCACTGGCCTGTCAGTTCTCATTGATATCACACCCACATAACTCTTGACTTAAATAGCAATATTAAACAAACTGTTCATTTCAAGTCTTCCCAATTAATTCCTCACTGAAAAGTAAGGACCCACTTGTGTGGTGCAACATTTACTGCAGACTAAGGACTTATTAATGCTGGTTGACCTTGAGACATGCAACACATTTGCTGCCTTGGTATGCATCTTATGAAGTCCACATTTCAAGACTGAATACATCATAATAGGCTATATGAATAACTACGCAATGTGTGTTTGATGTATGTTCATTCTCTTGCAGCCGGCTCCTCCAGCGATGCTTCCTCAGTCCCATCAGCCTGTCTACCAGCCACCAGCCTATCACCACTACCAGGTCAGCTCAGCACATTGGCAAATCCATTGATTTCTCAGCAGGGATTTGAACTTCATGTAACAGTCTGCTTTCTTTCTACCTCCCCCTCTCCCCAGTGTGTCCCAAACCAGTATCAGTGGAATGTCGTCCAGGTAGGCAAAATAAAGCCATTCCTTCTTTTTAGATCAGGAGAATTTGGCCATTTGTTCACTTGTTGTCAACTTTGTTGTCCAGCAGTCGCCAATGCCCTCCAGTCCAGTCGTGTACTCCCAGCAGTCTGAATATGTGTACCAGCCTGCTGATGGAGGCTCTGTTCAGCCTCCTCTGCCTGTCATGGAGGACACCACACCAGAGGTACAGATTCACCAAGAAAAATCTAAGTATACATAATTAGCTCTTTTAACTGTTTGGAGGATAGACAGTTTGTTTAATGTACAAGTTTGTTGGTGGACAGACATATATTGAGTTTACAGTTAAATGTTGTAGTATTTGTATGATTTAAGAAAATGTCTATTTTTCATTTTCTATCTCTCAAACTTCAGGTTCTGCTTTTTTGGATGTCTAATAGTCCACAGTTAAATCAAATAAAGTGTTTCATTGTGATTCTGCTGGTTACATGAGTGTTCAGTAAACGTGTAGTTCTGAACTGGAGCTCACTTTGGTCTGTTCTCATACTCTTACAGTTCATAGAGCCCACTGTGCAGCAAGTTTACCCCATGTATACTCAGACAACTGGAGGAATGGCACCCATTGTCCTGCAGCATGACCCAGGAAGGGTAAAAAGGCCTTTTTGATATAACCAAGCAAAACCAGATTTGGTGATTGTCGGTGTCATTGTCAATTAGGTATGTTTTCATGACAGTGACAGTAACATTAAGGCTGGCTAGATTGACCAATTACATGCTCAGAGCTCAAGTGTCTTTCCAAGCTTCTATTGCAAAGACAATCAAGAGTTAACGTTGATGGAAATCTTGTACTAACAGAGAAGTAAACACTTGTCAACTGATAAACACAAGGCTGAATGGAAAAGTTATTGTACTGCCTTTTCCATCACTTGACAGAAACAAACAAAGCAACATCAGACAGGCTTTTGCATTCCTTAAAATAAGTTGTGATGGAAACGTTGAGTTTCTGACTAGAGTGGCACTCCTATTTATTCATAGATCCTAAGTGAAAATTGTGTTCTGTTTTTCTTCTAACTCTGTTTGTTTTTGTGTGTTCCTCTCCAATTCGGCAAACCTTCTTTTTCTCTACAGAATCCGATGTTTCCACACTCACGGGTCCATCTGAAGCCAAAGTACCACCGATACATCCACCACAAGGACTGTCGCTACCTACCAGAGGCAACAGAGCCACCAGACGCCTCCATGCTTCACATTTCCCAACCTCTCATGTAGGCTAAACCCACAGGCGGCTTCTCAAGAGAAAAATCCCACGCAGCACCACAACCTCTCATGTCAGTTTAGTCACTTCCTCTTCCTTCTCCATGGATTGAGCACATAATCTATCAACTGTTTAACCTGTGCCTTACCACATAATGCAGTATGTTTCATGACGTGGTTTCATAGCCTCTAGTTGAGATGATCATTTTGTCTGTTGCACTTGTTCCCACCAACTCTCCACAACCAAGGTAACCTCTCATCTTGTAGGAGTCACTAGACTCGCATCACTCAGATCTGTTTCTGATCTGTTTGATGGTTAAATACAGTTGGATGATTCAGGTTTACTCTACGTTGCATTGGTCACATTGCATACTGTATGTTAGAGCATTTACAGTGGTTGTGCTTAATTGTTCTCAATTAACACATAAACTTAGTGATAATAAATTTGTTTTTCAGTAAAGCAAACATTTACTGTTGTAGTTGTGATAACATAATAACTTAGCAATGACTTTTCGTAAAAATATATAAGTTGAATGTGAAAAGCTAAAATTAAAATTTTTATTAGATAAAAAAAGCATTTAGTTTTGAAACCCATAAACCTAAATATTGAAAACAAAGTCAGTTTGAACAATTACATTTTAACAACCTGATACATGATTTCTTATTATAAAACGTAAACTAAAACTTCATTAGTAGCTCAGATCTACTGTCGTTCTGATTTGACTTGAACATAACTTGAACCCATTACACAAGCACCATGATGTAGCTGAGAATATCGGATCTTATTTCTCAAGATGTCAATTCTTACTCTTTTTACTTTACTGTACAGAGAAGCAATGCTGTACATCCTCTGTGGATCAGTAACATTTATTTGGAAGGATATGAAAAATTCAACGCTGTTGATTTTACATTACAGTATAGTTGTTGTTTGAGCTGATTTGTCAATCCTATCAGTATGAGGATGCTCTGAATGTCGCCTCTGCTCAGCTTGATCAGTGTTGGGACCTTTTCAGGACCCTCTGATCCACTGTCTGATTGGTCCTCAGCCACTTAATTTTAGAGCAGTGTTTGAAAACATTATTTTCTACCATTTTTCCAGTATGATGATGTGAAGAAATGTGTCTGCGGTATTCTTACTGGACTGTTTCCTGTATCTGTTTGAAGCCAACTCTTAATTGGTTAAATAATAATAATTTAGAACCAGCAACAGGCAGCTATATTGTTGAAACAGTTCAGACGTAACAGCAACATGACAAGTATATTATATATATATATATATATAAAGCAGGCTGATTGTTAGGTGTATGTTAAAGTGCATATTTAGTAGTTTTGACAGCACAAGCCATTCATGAAAATGCACTGGTTACTTAGCAATTTTGTGTATCAGGAATCAGAATTTTATATTTGGAAATCTATATGGTTAAGACAAAACTATGTAAGGAGCATTGAACAAATTTGAGCAATAATATATCTGCAAGTCGGGATTTTTAAGCACACAGGGACAGATTTGTAATTGCAGCAGCTTGCAACGCTGCTCACAGAGTTTTGGCAGTATTTTTAACATGCTCAATCTGCTGGATTTGACCTGGAAGTGAGCCGTCATCCTGTTATACTGTGCCTTCTAAGTTACATCAGGTGACATCCCTGTGTGTGCCCATTGGCTTTTTCATTTTAACGGTGTAAAAAGAGATTAAGCCTGTTGACAGCCTGTTAGCCAGCAACTAATTGAATTCTGAAATGCTCAGAATCTCAGAAAATTGTTAGAGCAGACGAGAACTCACAAAAAACACACAAAACTTGTTTGAGTTATATAAATTAGCCACTGCACGCTCTCAGAACTTGACTAGAGATTGATTAAAGCTTGATTTCTTTGTGCTCGCTCAATAGTTTTATCATTAATAAAGTAGAAATGCGTAATTCAGTAACAAGTGATCTGAAAATGTCATTTGTCACTGTAAATTAGTTGGTCAGTTACTTTTATAGTGTTTTAAAAGTTAATTTTGTTCTCATGTTCTGGATTTGCAGGTTATGTGGTTGAGTTCAAACGGGCAGTTTACAAATATTAAACAAGCCGGCCTTGAAATTGAATATAAAATTTAAATGATGGATTTGCATTTTATTATTTTTATTTTTAATTTCTTTTGCCTAGGCTGTGCAAATACATGTGCTGATGCGAAGGGTGATTTTTCTGCTATTGAAAGCAGAAGGTAAATTGTATAACCAAAAAGTAACTACCGAATGTAAAATATTTGTTTAACGTTGTTAACATTTTGTTAAAGAGATATGTGGAGTACTTATTTAACTCTGTAATGCTGCGTATCATTAACATAATTTTTAGTTCAGTGTGTTTCAGGTTCTTGAATAAATGTTTCCCTTGCTGTAGTGGCTGTAATTTGCATTCATATGCAGCAATTCTGCATTAGTGATTTATTGATTTTATGTTAGTGAATGGACCAGTGGCTAAAAACATGCTAAACCTGTGATCTTAAATGTGCAGTATCTAATTGGGTATTTTAACTTTTTTTAAAGGAGTTCTCGAGTGATGTAGTATTGAATTTTTATAAAGATAGGGGACTCAGACAATTAATTTAAAATTACCAGCAGAGCCAGACATATCATGAATTTTATGGATCAAGTTACAGAAATGGTACTACATTTCTACATAATACAACTTGATAGCATCTCTTGAAAACCCCATGCTTTTTACAGTAAATGCCCACATCTTTCAAGCTCCACATGCTCAGTTTGTAACGCAGGCTTTCTGTTAGAAATATGACTTCACCAAGCCCAAGCCAAAATAATTATTTTCCCAAACGCCTGTGGAGTTTCCCGTTAACACTGATCGACAGTGCTGCTAGCAAACCAAATATTGACTGCATTATTATTACGTCACCGTGTTCTGCTATGGTTTACCATCTTGTGATGCAAACATATTTATTTATGGGCTGAAGTGTAGGCCTTATCTCAATGAGATGTTAAAGGAGAAATGACCTGAAGCATTTGAAACACTAAACATACCATATAAAATGTATTTATAGGGATCCTATATATGGTATAACAAGAGTCAATACTGTGCCAGTGTAGGCAACCGGCATTGATGAATCAGGGTTTTTATCTGTATGAATGGGATCAAGACCTTGGCAGGGTGGCAAAAGCACCAATTGCCTGCTCATTAGAATAACAAAACATTGAATCTCATGACATTGGATTGAGGTTTATAAAACAGCTGTGTGTCTCCTGTGTCAGCTGTCTGTGCATGATGAGCTTCATATTGTTTAGAGTCACTTTTCATATTTTACTTATTACATTCTTTTTTTATTAAGAACATTTAGTAGAAAAACCCTCGGCTCCTTGTCACATCGTCAATAGATTCTGGGGCCCCTGAAAACACCTTGCTGTGGGCCCAGAAACAAATAATGTCGTGTTCAAAGGCCCTTGTCTACCTCAGCAAATACAGCAAGTTTAGTGCAAGGGAAGCAACCTGCACCATCGTCAACATCTCAGCTTGCTAGTAAATATAAAAGGCAACAAATAGTCCTCTATTACCATTTATTGAGATCTCTAAGTTGAAGAGGTGCAGGGCCCTACAGTACAGTTGCCTGCTACTGTATATTGTATCATTATTACTGTTAGGCCCACGCAATCAAGAAAATGTCTGTTCGAAATAGATATGCCCAACAAAAAAGGGCACATTCAAGCTTTAGTTTGGTTTCAATTGAAGATTGAAGTGAAATATATGCAAATAAACTATACGTAAATGCTGATTGCACTTATTACACTGATTTTATGAGTAATATTAATTAGCTTTATGAGGAAAGTTAATATGTACCACATAACCAGTTTACAGTTTTAGATATCTACCAATATTGATCTACAGATTCTTGTGGTTCTGAATCCCACTGTACTGAAAAAATGTCAGATGACTGCAGAGAAAAGAGGCAATACTCTGTTAACTGTCTAATTTAATGTGCTGCATCTTTCCAAAGCTGCATAAAGTTTTTCCTGGATGCAGTGCAAGACCAGAGAGAACTCTCATTCTCATCCTAACTGGGATAAATAAGACATTTAATACATTAAATGATTTGTTTTTAGTAGCTCAGGTGCCAGATAGGTAATATATGTGATTTTCTAAAAGAAATTATGGAAAGGGTTTTTAATTGGAAAGAATTCTATACAGCAATCATTTGCAGCTCCTTAAGTTTTTGTGTACAGTTAATATACATGGTTGTAGGGGTAGTGGGGCGTCATGCTTGGGGACAGAAAAAGGCTTGCTCCATCCCTGGCAGGTAACGTTAGGAATCTTTTTGAATAAAAAAAAGCACACAAATAACGGCAGTTGTTTTGCTGATACTGTGAGCAGTGACCCCTGGGTCACTAGCACATGGTGGTGTTTTGATCAATAGTGATGAACGTGTGAAAACTAGACAACAATAACTTAATCACACTGCGGTGCGTCGCTATACATAACCAGATTTGTGTTATCAAACGGATTTGGATGACAATACTTTATGCTGTGCCATCACACAGCTACTTAATATAAAAGGACAGCGGCACAGAGAGCGTCTACTGAGCGTCAGTCTGACCCCCACCAATATGACAATGGGAAAGGTACGTTTATTATGTGTTAATGAAAATACAGAATGAAATCATGTAATCCTTGAGATGTTTTTAATTAATCAGTGCTTTGACAATCATTTGCAGATCATATTCTACGAGGACAGAAATTTCCAGGGTCGGCACCATGAGTGCATGAGCGACTGTGCTGACCTGCACCCATACTTTAACCGATGCAACTCCATCCGGGTGGAGAGTGGCTGCTTCATGGTGTACGAGAGACCCCAATACCTGGGCCACCAGTACTTCCTCCGCAGGGGGGAGTACTCCGACAACCAGCGCATGATTGGCATCAACGACAGCATTCGCTCCTGCCGCATGATTCCCATGGTAAGCCTAAGATGGTATGAAAGAGGTGTCAAGGCATTTAATTAGAATAAAATAATCAATCCATGTGCGCACTCTGATTTATTGCAGTGTAAAAGCAATAGGTCAAGGAGAGAAAATCTATAATACTTCAAAATAAAGGAGTAAAACAGAAGAAACAAGAAAAGTCAAACAAAAGCACTTACATTATACAGAAACTTAACATTTGATACTACTGCTACCTGTGTTGTAATGCTTAGCTAGAGAAAGAGTATGTAAGAATATGTGAAAACAATGTTCAACTAAAGGAAATAGATATAAATAGATATATTAGTAGGTATACGTGAACATATTGAATGTCTACACACTATATGTATCAGTTCAGACACAAACTGTGTAAGAAAACTCATTAATAGAGGTCTTTAATGAAATTGAAAAGAAGCCAGTAATATGCTTTCCTGGAAGAAGTCCCTCAAATCAAAAATAAACTTAGGTGAAAAAAAGCTTTGCCTAAGCTAAACAAACTAATCAAAGATGAAATGTAATTAATAAAATGTATGTAAAATATAAATATTCCGAGCTTAGATTTAGCATTTTGTCAAATTCTAGGTTGAGGAAGGACGTCTGGTTAAGCCTTTGCAAACCATTCTTGCTGTATCTGTATGTGTTAACCTGCATATAGTATTAGATAGGTGGAGATCAACTTCAGGACTGTTCATGAAGTGTTTTTTTTATGTTCACAATCACCAAAACTACATTGGTAAGACAAAATAAAACCACTGTCTGACTCCTAAATGTTCTCCCTGCAGCACCGTGGTTCCTACAAAATCAGATTGTATGAGCGTCCAGACATGAGCGGCCAAATGCAGGAGCTGAGCGACGATTGCCCCAACGTCCAGGACCGCTTCCATATGTCTGACATTAACTCGTGCAATGTGGTTGACGGCCACTGGCTGCTGTACGAGCAGCCCAACTACAAGGGAAGAACCTATTACCTGAGACCCGGCGAATACCACAGATACAGCGACTGGGGCGGCGCCAGTCCAAGGATCGGCTCGCTCAGACAAATCACTGACTTCGACTAGAAGTCTTTCGAACCTTCTTCCTCTCACTGTTGTCAATAAACATACTGGGCTTAAACTGTGTGCGTGTGTGTCTCTGTATCTAAAAGACATGAAGATGGTATGTTTCCATTATGTTTGTTTTTTAGCTTGTGTTCTAGTCCCTTTCCCGTAACATTTGATCCACTAACGAAATAATAGCATGGCTTAAAATAATTGTCTGGAAAAGTTTGTTTTGTGCCAGTGGTCTGAACCCTTGTGTGCTGCTTTCTCCACTTCTAAACATGAGCAGTGAGACCCAATTTTCCACCTAAGCAAACCTTTCAACCCACTGGAGCGCCTCAAGAAAACAAAAGAAGCAGTTGACAGTGGTTATTGGATAGATTTATTGACAGTACTTTATGGACAGTTCTTCACATAAACAGTGTTGGGATATCAGCTCTTCTCACATAGTGATACGTCTGATGGATCCCACCCTAGGACTCATGCTTCCCCACTCATTAAACCTCCTGTATTCACCAGGCCGCATCAGGTACTGGCGTCCCCTGTAATGGGGATGCTCGTAGAAGATCCAGTAACCGTCCCTCACATTGCAGGAGTAGATGTCGTTATAATGGAAGCGTTCGTACAGAGAGGGGCAGTCATCAGTCAGCTCCATCATCTGGCCTCCGAACTCTGGGCGCTCGTAGATCATCATTCTATGAGAGCCTTGGTGCTGCAGAAAAGGCGAGGTGATTTATTAGCCTGTAGAGCAGTGAAGGATTATCAAAAGAAACACCTACTGTAAGGTGATGCCTGCTGAAACTGAGGCTTACCGTAGGGATCATACGGCAGGATCGCACACAGTCGTTGAATCCCATCCAGCGCTGGTAGTCTGGATAGTCGCCCCTCCTCAGGAAGTACTGGTAGCCCATGTAGTTGGGTTTCTCATAGACCATCCAGTCCCCGCTGTCCACTCTAATGGAGTTGCAGCGGCTGAAGTGGGAATGCAGGTCAGAGCATTCGTTGTCGCACTCATAGGAGCCACCCTGGAAGTTCCTGTCCTCGTAGAAGATGATCTGGAGAGATCAATCGAGGGATTTTGAAAAATGTAGATAATATTGGCTCAAATTTAGAGAAATATGCATACTATACCAGTTTAAAAAATGGGTCCAGTTCACCGTTTTCGGTTGAATAATCCACGCAGGTATGCAGAAGCACAAAAGACATATAGCAAAATAAACAGCCTTACCTTACCCATTATGTCGGCTAACCTTTGTAACACTGTAGCAGCAGCCGTGGGCTGCACGCTGCCTTTTATAACCCATGGATGACCTGTGTCATTGTGATTCAGAACAATGAACGGGCTCGTCAGCTCTTTCTCACAGGACAATTTTTTTTCTTGTGTAGTCAACAAAGGAAATCGGTTATTTTCCTTTGAGCAGAGGCTTCCTGTTCAATTTGCTCTGGTTGATGGTGGAACAAACCAAAAATATAACATCAATAAATCTCCAAACATACATTGACAGGAGTTCAATATTATATGAAATTATGAAAAACTCATGAAAGCTCATATTTGTTTGTATAATGACTGTGGTACTGTACATTACTGTATGGCCGAGGCTGTAGTGGTTCTGTCTGAAAGTAGCAATACCACAAAGATGCTGCCCACAAATGATGCCCGTTATATTCCATTTTAAACATCAACATTTCACATGACTGAAATACAACATTTTGAAATTAACATTGTAAATGCTGGTGTGGATATTCATCATGTTGCTACTTTCAAAAAGAGTTTGACATCCTGTGAAGTGAACACACTACCTGTCTTGCCTCTGTACAGCAGCTTTTATATGATTTACAACATTATGTTCATCATGTCAGCAAAACAACTTGTTTTACATAGTCACTAGTTCTTTCACTTTTGCTTTTGTTTGACTTCAATCCCCCTATATTGTGATATTCTCTATGGACTGAGCTCTAGAACGTTTTTTCAATACGCTCTGCGCGTGATAGATTTTATACAGTAGAGCAGTGACAGCATCAAGTGTAAACAGTTGAACACACATGTATCAAGATATTTAACTGAAGTCTGAGTCTATATTATATACTGTAGATGGCTTTAAAAAGCCAGTTAAAACATCCACATACAGTGTAGCATCTGGAAATCACTGGTGCCATCAGATACTTAAAAGTAGTGTTGCCTTATTTACATGCATGCACATATGGAGCCATACATGTCTGCTGCACAGTGTGCACTTGATCATTACACTTTAAGTACACTTGCCTACGGTTTATTGTGATTATGCATCTGTCTATAAATATTCTATATTGTATATTAGATACATATCGCTCGTAGGTTTATGATGCACAAATGGGTAAAAAATATATTTCTTACAACAAATGGTCTAATTTATATATCTGAGGTGCTCTGGTGCCTGTCAACTCTAATAAAGCCATAACATTCCCCATAAATACCAATTTTACCTGCTGCAATATGATAAATTACTGTATGGTTTAACAATCTTGTATAACTCTCTCTCTCTATTTAATTGTAACACTCCTGTTAAGTCCTTATTTAATTTCTTCACTTGTTTCAGACAAAAAGGCAAATTAATATCAAGCATGTGACATAATCTGTGTGACACCTGACTATACATCATTGTGGTAACAGTAATATTTGAATGCTGGTATCTAGTTCAACATTAAAGGGGATGGAGGTGTCGTTGTGTAAAGGTCATTATTATTATTATTGTTATATATTATAACAGGGAGCTCTCATAGTAATTGCAACATTCACATTATTATGTGCATGTAAATGTGACCAACTGAATGCAGCATTTTTAATTGCTTTAGCAGAAATATAGGAAATATTTTGTTTTTATCACATCATTCATTAACATAGACTGCATATATACCCACAAAAAGTATTAAGCAGGGTTTTTAGTGTTACCTTTAAAATATAAAGTAATCTGCTTTGCTGTATAGTCATATTTGAGATGTTATATATTCACATTTGGATTGCTATAAATTTCCACTTGTATTTGCATTTTAGCCAAGATTCAGGAAAGAACCTAATTTTTTTAGCATTTCATATTAGTGGATGCAGACGTTTGGACTTCACTGTATGTTAATCTATTTATGAAACTAAATACCACTGTTTGGGCGAAACAGTCAGTTATCAAAATTGTGCTTAGAAATAATTCACACAGATATGCGGCAAATCATTTTATTGTGCGCGTCACACAGTAAAAGAGGTAAATTCATCATTCATGGCTGGATTGCACAGTACAACTGGAACCACACGTAAACAATGCACAAATCACAGTTTCAGGATAAAAACAAGGCTCCTTCGTTTTGCCTCTCACTTTGACAACTTGTTAATATTAAAACAAAAGCATCTGCAAAACGTATTAGCTAAATATAAGTCATTAGACGGTTTCTATGATGCATCTGATTGAATTGAACTTCATATCATCACTGCTCATCTCTCTGAGGTTCGTGTACTTTCCTGGTCTCAGATAAAACATCTTGCCCTCGTAGTTTGTCTGCTCAAACATCAACCAATAGCCTTCCATCACGTTGCAGGACTGCATGTCAGACATGTGATAATGATCCTGGATGGAGTCGCAGTCATCGGTCAGTTCATGCATCTGCCCTTCAAAGTTCGCTCTCTCGTAGATCCTCATCTTAAAGGGTCCCTTGTGCTGTAAAAGTGCCAAAGGTCAAATGAGATATATGCATGAATCTTACATGAGTCATGGTGCTGTTTAAAGTTGTACCTAGCTACCGAGTACCAAAAAAAGATAAAGGTCCTGCTAGGAAATAGGAAGCAACTGTAAGCTAATACCAGCTTAATCTCTAAGTTTCAGCTTTGGGTTGAGCAAGAAAGTTAATCCTTGACAATCTTGGGGAAAAAAAGAAAGAAAAATCTTAACCCAATGTTCACTTGCTAGCTTTTTTTCAGATCTTTCAACCACATCCCATTTTCTTAATCAGCAGCTGGAGTTTGCACAGTTGTCATGGAGATATCAAGACTTTGATATACAATTAAAAGCTCAGAAAAAAAACTAGTATTAGGACCTTGAGTTAAGATTTTTTGTCAAGCTTTGGGGTTGTTGAAAGTGCTACTACTGCAGGTGAAATTGATCTATTCTCATCCGATTCTGTTGGTAATGTCGTGCACATTTACCACAGGGACAACGCGGCAGGACTGAATGCAGTCATTGAAGCCGATGGTATTCTGATACTCGGGGTACTCTCCCCTGGTCAGGAGGTACTGCTGGCCCGTGTAGGTAGGCTGTTCATAGACCATGAACGTCCCGCTCTCCACCCTGCAGGAGCTGCATCGGCTCAGATGAGAGGCGATTTCAGAGCAGTCGCTGATGCACTCATACGAGCGGCCCTGGAAGTTTTTCCTCTCAAAGAAGATGATCTAGAGAGAAAGACACATAGTTTTTGATGTTGTTTGTTGATAAAACATCCAGAGATATATGTTCAAGTGAGTTCTGTGATTATCATAAGATATCTCTTTTAACACAAATCACACTATGTCGCATGGCAGAAGCATTTTGGTACATATACAGTATAAAATTATGATTGAGCTTGAGGCAGTTTATGCAGCAGTTGGTGCAGTGATCTGTACTCTTCATTACCTTTCCGCTCATGGTCACGCTACTTGATTTCTGTTGTTCTTCTCACTGGCAAGCTACCTTTTATGCATCATGTGACAGCCAAAGAATCTGCCCCTCAATGGTACAAAACAACTGAGTCAGCTCATCAGCATGGAAGTCCCTACTGTATTATACATCAAAGCTGTGAACACTGCAGTCACTCAGATTAAACAGTAGTGGTGCAGATTTCGCAATGACAAAGCAAACTCTAGTTATTGCATTACTTTTGTATTTTTGTGCCATCATTTTCATTAAAGGACACTTGTGTGTTTGTAGAAGAGTGAATAACAGACATTTAGACAGATTCAAGATTAAATTAAATGCTTTGATTTAAAGCTAAAACATGTAACTTTTGAAAGGTTAAATAACACAATCCTCTTACAAATGAAAAATGAATTCATAAGAAATAAAACCCGCCCTTGCTCAGTTTAATACACTCAGGATGTTTTCTGCTGGATCCTTACTTAGTCTGGTATGACAAGTAGTTCATGGTGGCTAATGTTAGCAAACGTTTTGATACATATTGCCGTGTTGCCGACATTATAAAGTAAATTCACAGTCTTTATCAGTCACCCATACATTTGCGACTGTAACATTACGTTTTATTATGTCACAAATAAACACTGAAATAGAATACCTCACTAGGAGACATTACATACAAGATGATTTACGTAGTCTCTCTTTAAGGTTCTGCACACAAAGATTAGTATTGATGGTGTGCTCTATGTCCGCTTAATCCTGTTTAGTATTCTGCAAAACAAGAGTGTAACAACATTTTTTTGCACCAGTAGCTGCAGGGCCTGTCTGTCTTTTCATTTGTCCACACTGCTTATCTTTCTTCCTGTGTCACCACCAGGTCAAAATATAATAGGCAGTCATCACTATGATATTTTCTGAGCCATTTGTTGAATGCCTTTAGCGTTACCAAAAAGTTCAGTCTCATCTTCAGATCTGATATTCATACCACAAAGATTTTGAAGCTATGAATTAAATAGTTGGAGTTGCTGGAAACAAGCATAAAACCCAATATTCAGTTCACTATTGCAGATTCTGGCATACAGTAAAGTCTGCTGCCCTTTAGTGCTGTGCTGTGCTACAATATAGAGTGATGACTCAAAGGTTTCAGCACAAGCCATGTGGAAATACTACGGCTGTGTAATGTATAAAAAGGGTTGATGTTGAAGCTGTACATCTGAGATTAGCTCACAAATACCATGACCATGGGGAAGGTAAGTGAAACACCTGAGGCACAATGAAATAAAAAAGATTTAAAGTTAAAATTCACAGACAAAATGTTGTGATTTTCAAAAAGTGCCTTATTTTGAAAATCTTGTAAGATATTTCTTTGAGTTCACGTCGTTCTTTGCAGATCATATTCTATGAGGACCGGAACTTCCAGGGTCGCTCCTATGAGACCAGCGGTGACTGCTCTGAGCTCACCTCCTACCTGAGCAGGTGCAACTCCTGCAGGGTGGAGAGTGGCCTCTTCATGGTCTATGAGAAGCCCAACTTCATGGGCCATCAGATGCTGGTGAGGAGGGGCGAGTATCCAGACAACCAGCATCTGATGGGAATGAGTATGAGCGACTGCATCCGGTCCAGTCGCATGATCCCCGTGGTAGGTGGACGAGTTTGTCACACTCAGCTGTATTAGGGCCCACTTCCGTACTCCAGTGTCATTACACAAGTGTAGAACTACAGCTGTAATGTGTAGATCTAAAGGTTGGGTTGAATTAAAATTTTCAGTTCAGAGGTCCACAGTCATTTCCCTGATGTTTCTTCATCCACAGCACAGGGGACCCTTCCGAATGAGGATCTATGAGAGGGAGAACTTCGGAGGCCAGATGCACGAGCTGATGGACGACTGTGACAATATGATGGATCGTTTCCACATGTCTGACTGCCAGTCCTGCAACGTGATGGACGGCCACTGGCTGATGTTCGAGCAGCCCAACTACAGAGGCCGGATGATGTACGTGAAGCCAGGAGAGTACAGGAACCTCAGAGAGATGGGGATGAGCAACTTGACAAGGTTCAGCTCCATCAGGCGCATCATGGACTGTTAACTCAAACTCTAAATGTACTGGGTGGAAAAATAAAGCAAGCTTAAATCCATTGTTTCTGCAGATTAGTATTTTGGTGATTCACAGCAAGCCATCACTGTTGAAAACAACTCATCTAAAAGCATAACACAATAAAAACAGCCAAACTATCCACTTACAGACTTACATGCTGTTCAGTACATGCTTTAATTTACTCCCTGTTCACCTAAACCGGTCACATATATTGTACCTATTGTACCAAAACATTACTTGCTTTTCTTCCATTGACCTCTACAAAACACATAAACTCCAAAGCACATTTGGTGCAACATAAAGATGACCTGCAGAGGCTAAATTCAGTTTGTTGCCCATTTGTGACCGTGAAACACGATCTTGTGCTGTGACGGAGTTTGTTAAATTGGTCTTTTTGCGTCATTCAATTCCTGAAACTAATAAATACGCTTTTGGCAAATCCACAGGGGAACTGCTTTCACTACATTTGGCTCTAAAGTCTCATTTTGCATATGGAAAAACTGCAATGGATGTCCCTACTTTCAGAAAGAAAATCTCATTTTACTGTGCAGAGAATGATTGCAGATTCTAATATATATTTTTTGCCAACTCACCAGTGGTGAGTTGCATTTATTCAAGAACTGTACTTAAGTACAATTTTGAGGTACTTGTACTTGAATATTTCCATTTTATGCTACTTTATACTTCAGCTTTTAAAACCTTAGTTACTAGTTACTTTGCAGATTCAGATAATTAATACAAAATATAATTTTCAACTTGAGATAATGCAATAATTAAACAGTCATCTCAGAAAAACTTTAAGGTTTTCACTTCTACACCTCATTTCAATGATTTATAAAACTTCAACCAGAGAGGAGGGTCGAATCAGTAAAATGTTTGCTATGACGTCATTTGCGCAATGAAAGATAGCAGGAGAACAGTTAATATACAAATATGTCCTGTGACTTCTCTAAACTTATAAAGATGCACAATTCTGCTGTAGCCGAGTGCATTGTTCTTGTAAGCATGTAACGATGGAAGCTGATTATTGCAATCGTAAAGAAATTATTAATAAATCGGTTTTGGGGCCATTTTATCTCCCTCACTGTTCTAAATATCATTTACAAAATATTTGCCAAAACAGTTTCACTTAATTCTTATCATGGAGTGTCCGAACTGGAAAGGGTTTATCCTCTGAGGAGCATGAATGTGCCATTTGCCTGTTAGATTTTTGTATTTGTTGTGTTCAAGTGCAAATATTGACCTGACGGTGGCACTAAAGGAAAGGTCAGGTGGGTCACCAAAAACATTAGGATTCATCCTCTGGGGACCATGTATATCTGCAGTATATGTGTGAATAATAATTTGGAATGGACAGACAGCAGTGATTTGTAACAGTTTTTTCCAAGGTCAAGAAGGCACCTTGTTTAATATGAATCAGTAATGTGTGTGTGACCCTCTCCTGTTGCTGCTGGGCCTCTGACTCAGCGCAAAGCACTCCGTATCAAACCAGATGTGCTGCACTGGCCTTGTTTTTGTCAGCACGCTTTGCTGCATCCAGTGGTTTTGGTATGCTTTTCACTTTGTATTTGCATTGTTTATAGAAACAGGATTCACTGCTTCGGAACAATGTGATGGCTGGATAAATATTTGAACCGCTGAATAATCCACCTCACACAAAGCAAACCATGTGCCATGTTTTATTGTTCTTGTTCTGTATAAAGAGAATACTGGAGGTGGCTGCTTTAATGTTTTATATAACACATCAAACCTGCTGATATTAACTATGGAGAAGGTACAAAACACTTATTTAGTGCCACATATTTAATGTAGTGCAACACACCTTATATAGTATCTTTAAAGATAAATATGTGCAAACTATGTGCATGTATATAAAAAAATGTGCTTATATAAAAGCCACTTCACAGCCTTAAAGATGTAATATTTTTTAAATGTTTGTTTGTGTTCCTTTTCCAGATCATCTTCTACGAGGACAGAAATTTCCAGGGTCGATTCCATGTGTGCAACAGTGACTCCAGAGACCTGCACACATACTTCAGCCGCTGCAGCTCCATCAGAGTGGAGGAGGGGATTCTGGGTAATCTACCAGAGACCAAATTACATGGGCTACCAGCCAGTGCTGCAGCTCCACTGTGCTGCAGGATGCTGGTAGTCAGAACAGAGCAGACAGTCACATATTTGGATCAAAGAGGATCATCAAACATAGGAGCAAAAGTGAGTCTGAAGGCCTTTTGTAATGAAAATGATGTTCCATGTGCACAGGAGTCATTTAACTATCAGGATATAAAGGATACAGGATGTTGGCATAAGAGCCACCTAGTGGTGCAAGAGCTTTATTACACAGAAGGATCTGGACTCTATATGGAAGCTCATTAAAGAAACTCACATTACTGCCATTAAGGAATGGAAACATATTTTTCCCTGTGACGGGGCTGAGTTATTATATATTATTATTATATATATTGTTGGGTGTAATGGTTGAAATGTGCATGTATATTTGGAATGAATAGTATTTATTGTATTTTTTGTTGCTTGTATTTGTATTAATTGCATTAGTTGTATTCATGTGTTCATGTCTGTGTTTACCTGCTCAGGGACTGCAGACTAGCATTTATAAACTAAATACATTTTTTTAAAGTTCGGCAGAAAACAAAAAATCAGGAGCTGAAGAGAAAATACCATAAACACAAGCTGCAGACACATTTGATAAGAAACTGTAACAGTGCAGTGTGTCATTTCCTGACACCGGATATGTTAGATTATATCATACTTGTTGATCTGCCAATACGGAAGAATAAAAATCAGTGGCGTGATATGGACACAGTAGTAGACGAGTAAACAGGAGACGTTGCAAATCAGTAACAGAGCTGCTGAGCTCAGCTGCTGTTTGAACTTAACTTTTATCGCACACAGATCTGTTCTGGCACCCCCTGACGCTGATCAAGCACTTTCTAAGAACACAAACAATCACTGCATCCTGCAAAAGAAAAAACAAACGTCCACCTGAACAGGTCATTCAGTCTGAAGTCATAAAATGGGATCTTTACTTTGAAAGGTAAGAAATGCCAATGGGGTTTCCAGTGCTCACTGCAAATTAAAAACGACATCTGCAACCGTATTTTAAATTATTATCTAAGATCCAGCAATAAGTGTTTTACTCTTCTAATTAACTAGTTCCTTTGTATTGTGAAAATCTGACTTTATTTTTTTTTTATTGTGGTCCAGTACAAATGCATCAGTTTGGCAGTTTGGAAACTTTTTAAATCCATTGCTGCTGTTCTGGAAACATTAGATGTAATGGAAATTTAAAAATCATGCTTCCTTTTATGTCTACAGAGGCTGAATTTTTTTTTTTTTACTTGCATGGAGGGGATGGACAAGTTTCTTTGTGAAGTTTTAAAACGGCTAAAAGTTAAACAAAGGTTTACATAACTTTGGGTGTCGCGACAGAAAAGAACATAAGGGAGATTTAAATAATGATTGAATCTATATTTAGTGGCTGTTGCAGTCTGCAGAACTTTCTCAAAACAGTAGAGATAGAGATACAAAAGCTGCACTACAGGTTGAGGATATTTTAGGATATACAGTTACATTTGCTTGCACCTGAGTGCCATGGTGTTTATATGCAGGTATGATGCTCTAAAATTACAATGGTCAGTATAAGGAATGTTGCATTTTATCAGGGCTGCTGCTGACCTTCAAACTTTTTGTCTTCTTGTGTCCACTTTTGGAGCAAAGTGTTGATAACTGCAGTGTTTGTATGCTGTGCATTTCCACTCATTATCAAGAGATGTCAGTTACCAAAGAGGTATTGTATGAAAACCTCAATGCTGGCCTATAAAAGCACCGAATTTAGCACATAGTCAGGTGACACACTCGATGATCTCTCTGCAGCAGATGGTAATGAAGTGGAAAGAGAACTGGAGGAACTGCTCTGCCACCCACTGACATAAATGGACTTTGAAGCAGTCATGTGTGATGCTGGATTAAATCTATCAAACATGTAACAGTTACAAAACTGCAAAGTGTGTGTCTCAGGAGAGGTAGTATTTCTACTTCAACAAAAGCATCCTGTTCGGTAGATATACAGAAGCAGTACAAAAATACACAAAGTAAGACAATACAGACAATCCACAAAAGGAACAATACCAGAAAGAAATCGCACATTGTCATCTCAAGGTGTTGTGTCCCGTTGTTTGGCATTTTTGCTTGATAAATTAACAATTAATTGATTCATTTTATAGTAATGGAACTTATAATAGTAGTTGTTTAATTGTGATAGCACAATATTATTGTTTAGGAATCTGGGCTAATATTGCATTGCAAGAGTCCTCTTAACGGTCAGTTATTAATGCCATAGTGTTCATTATTTTGTTCATTTTAGGTAAACTATCTAATCTATGATTGATGGTCACCATAAAACAATCACCAATCTAAAAGCAGCAAATAAGTTCCAATTCCAATTGGTCCTATTTCACAATTATTTTATTTGTTCATATACATTTAAAACTGAGAAGTTAATTTGGATTAATTTATTAGTTTATTTATGTACTCTGGCCCTTTAAGAGAGCTGTGACTCCATGAATGAAACGCAGCCATTCATAAAAAACACAAGGGACGGACGTCAGAGCAGTCTTAAAGACGATTGGCTCGCCCTTTGACTGACTTTGGGGTTTAGCCAATAGGAGGGCAGCAAAGGGCTCGGTTTAGATCCAGCGACCAGATCTCTTCATTGACAAAAATCCACAGCCGAGTTTTCATTCGAGGAGCTGCAGGGGATGTAGGGGAGGACATCTGCCTCGTTTTCCACACTGCCAAGAAACTTCACTTATCAAGTGAGTCCTGCATTATTATTCTATCACTTTAATAGAAGCTAGCATACATGCGTGGGCTTGTTTTACTTTGTTTTGTTACATCAGCGTCAACTGCATCTTCGCGGTTTGTTGCTGGCCGTGAGGGGGGCAGATATAGGTAAAGAGGCGAACGCCATTTTCTGAAAATCAAAGGCAACATTGCGTCCATTTCCCCGCATCTGTCAGCTTTGTAGCGCGGCATTTCCGTCTGCAGCAGCTGTCTTTACGGCCTGTTAGCGTCGTGAATATTTCTCTGTGCTCTGTGGCAAATTTGTCAATGGTGAGCTGCCCCCCCCCCTCCTTCCTCCTCCTCCTCCGCGAGGATCAAGTTTCACTTCATTGAGAAAAACAAGGAGGTCCCACGATACGTGCTGTTCCCTCCTGTGCGCCACGCCAAACTCCATTCACAAATCCTTTATTTTTATTTATTTGTTCTGTCAACATACAGGGTTGAAAACGCCATGAATAAGATTCAGTCATTTAATTTGGTGTTGGTGCCGTTACAGCAAATGAACCAGACTACAGACTTACAACTTTTCGCTTGTTATTAACACCATATTCTTCAAACATATTCTAGCGAGAGGTGTTGTTTACCTACGGAAGCCCACAGCATTCATTAAAGTAAAAATAGACTCGTAATTATGACTTCCGTATGTTGTAATCATGAGAGAACTATCTTATAATTATGAGATAAATGTATGAGAGCTTTTGTGTTACGATTTAATTGGCTCATAATGTAATTTTACCCTCATACACCACTGAATTTAGTTTTATTTAATTTCATAATATGCGTTTTAATGGGTTTTAATAGGTGAGAGCCTGATGAGGCTCTGCTCATCAATCTTCTCATCTAACTCTTGGCAAAAAAGCAAGTAAATGTCGAGTTATTCCTTAGTTATCTTCCTATTATTTCAGTTACATCCAAAGCTTAATTTGAGTGCATTATGTCATGTTTGACCACTTTATTATGAAACTGTTTTTCTTGCTATGGTGGTTTTTATAAAATGCCCGTAGTGTCATAAGTTTTTGTAAAAACTGAAAAAATAAAGTGACATTAAAACAAAGATTCACTCAAAATACATTAATGACCAGTGATACCCCACTGATGAAGTACATAGTGAGGTCACCACAGCGCAGCCACAACAAAGGAAAAGGAAAAATACATATTATTAGACACACACAGCTGCTTTCTGTGTATCTCTTCAAAACTAGCATCACTTATTCAAACATCTTTGAAGACTAGTTCCTCCTTCAGCTCATATTCAGGTCATATTTAACTTACAGGAGGTTGAATAACGCTTTCATTGACGATAAGGCTTTTATAGCCACAGTAAACCCTGCTGTGGGGTCCTGGAGGTTAGATAAACACACACACGCACCAAGAAATATGAAAGAGATGACCGTAATATGGTTGGAGGCCAGTGCACTGGGCATTCACACTATATTTCACTGACCACTGGTTTCACTAATCTGTCCTCCAGGGTGACTCCTGCAACATGGATGGCTTTTACGACCAGCAGGTCCCTTTTGTGGTCCCTGAGAGTGTGAGTTTGAAACATTAAATTTCATACATTCACCACTCTCTGTACAAAGCAGACCAAGCATGCATTACATTTCGGTTTTACAGTTTATGTTCGCTAAACAGTTTTGTTGTTAAACCTTAGAAATGTCACATAGAGGCAGCAGAGAGATGTCTCAGCGACCGGAAGAGGAAGTTCATGGACACAGAGCTGGCTCAGGACACAGAAGGTCGGCTCATTATGGCACCACGTCCACATGTGAAAGCGTTTACTGTGTCAATATTTAGTGGTTACCTAAAAGATGTGAAATGATTCTGGTGGGGAAAAAAGTCGCATCATTTTTGCTAATGAGGAATTTTGTATTTTGACAACAAAAACTGACCCAAAGTCCCCAAACTTGCTAGCTTTTTCCAGTGCTTTCAACTACCTCTTATGGTCTTCCTCTGTAGCTGGAGTGTGCTCAGTTGCCGACAAGACAAACAAAATTGTGTTTATTCCCATTACTAATTAATTACTTCATAACTGTCTTGCAGAGCTCTTTCAAGATCTGATCCAGCTCCAGGAAATATGGATCGCAGAAGGTGAGACCTGCAAACATCATGAGACAAAAAAACAGCGTCAAAGGAAACAAACATTAAACACTGTGTGCACTTACTTTTAATATCCTGTCTTTTCCCCTCTAACAGCTCAGGTTCCTGATGACGAGCAGTTTGTCCCAGATTTCCAGTCCAATAAGTGTGAGTCGCTGCTTCTCCTCTAATATTTATAGAGAGTGCTCAGAGTTGTACAACAGGGAGTGAACATTTTGGAGACTAACACACATTATTTATGCCTCCATGTCCTAATGACATTGTTTTGAACAACAAACACTTTGACCATCAGTGTTCATTCATTACCATGAACACACACACACTGTAGTTTATTTTGACTTAAGCATACATACACCCTCCTGCTGCAGTAAATGTGCTAGAGAACCAAGTGTGTATTCATACGCAGCTGAAAATAGTCCCCAACAAATGCACTGTTTACTCCTGTTTGAGTGATGTTTGTTAAAAGCTATAGTGACCAGGTGTTTTAACAAATTACTGAGCCTTTTTTAAAAGTGAAACTATATATTTTTGACCACTTTTTAAAAATGTACGTCTTCGGTAGGAACCAATGGGCTTTGAGGTGAGAGACAGTGTAGAGAAGTCAGTTATTGATTTGCGAGATGATGAACTAACATGTTGGTTTAGCTCTTTTTATGGGATTTGTTTACGGTAAAGAAAATACAATAATGGCAGCTTTATCTTTACCACAAAAATACTCTAAACTTCAGTAAAATGATTGAAATTTTATCTATTTAAGTGTCACTCCTCATGCAGAATAGCCATTTTCAGAGGGTTACACTTCTATTCCATTTTTACTGATTCATTAACACGTGAGCAGTATTTTGCTGCTGTTGTTGTATTGTGACGCTGTTTTATAAGCTGATCATATGTTTGGTGTGAAAAATCTGAAACCGTAATGTAACCAGTAACTTCAGCTGTCAGATAAATGCAGTAGAGTAAAAAGTACAATATTCCCCTTCTTGTGGAGTAGAAGTATAAAGTAGCATAAAATGGAAATACTCGAGTAAAGTAAAAGTACAGTGCTTGAGTAAAGTGTGAATGAGTATAATCCATGTACTCTCTAGGACCAAGGGTGTAAATACAATTGTGTTTATAGTGTTAAAGTTGACTGGCAACACAGTATATGACCCTCACATGCACTAGCAGTGGATATGTGGCAATTAAATGATAGAAGGCATATGGCACAGGAAAGGGGGGGGGGGCTATAAAAAGACTTCCAGCGACTCGACTTGTAACCCTTAAAAATAATAACGTCACAGATAAGGCCTGAGTTATGGGGGAACAATACATTTAGTTCTGCTGCCAAACACGTACTGCATGTATTTATTGCTGCTTGATAGCTGCCTCAACAGAATGACTCCCAGTTCTGACAATAAATCTTAACAGCGATTGCGTTGTGGATGGAAACATTAGCTGTGTGTCGTCACTGCAGCGTGCTGATGAGAATCTCTCTGCAGACTCCAGGAAGGCTGAGATCAGATAGGAGGCTTTCTTTTTTCGTCTCAAACACAAAACTCAAATGTGAGCCGCAGTGCTAAAAACCAAAGGCTGCAAAGAGTTTACCCCTTATTTTTCTATCGCACCTCTGAAAATAAGACAAGGTTGCTCTGTAGCTTAAAATGTTGTTGCTAAGACACTGTCAGATGCTGGTTATTGTTTTCCGTTTATGTCGGGCATTAATCTTACCCGTTCAGTTGGTAGATCCTCTTAATTTGTTAGGAATTATGTGAGAACCAGGCTTATTCAACTGCTCACTATTGTTGTTTGTACTATTTTTGTACTTAAGTTAATTGTTAAAACTGTTGATAGTGAGGTCTGTCAGTTATTTTTGTCGGTTAACCAGCACCATTTTTTCTAATGCTTTGAGCACCGCGAACATAATCCCATTCACCTACACTGTATTGTGGAGATGGCAGAAGTCTCAGCAATAAATATCTCAAAAGTTCAGCAGATAAGAAAATAAATCATATTTTATAGTATCTAATAAAATATCTGCATGGCTAGATACTACTATAGTCAGTGTTTTATGGTTTGGATGAACTGATTCTTTAATTGTCCCACATTTACAAAAATATTGAAAACTTAAAGCTCCTTTGTGAAGGATTTGTAAATGTTAAGCTTTGGCGCCATCTTGTGGTCGTGTCAAGAATGACACTGTGGCAGACAGTTAAATGGCTGAAAGTAACACATGGACTGCAGCACTTTTCACCAGGATTGTCTCATTTTTCTCTAATTTTAAAGCTCACAATCACTCGCATAAAAAGTCTACACATAGTGGCTTTGGGATGTTACTTAGGATGAAGTCTTCTCTATTGATACATGTACAATCTAATATCAGGGCACCCAAAATGATTATTATTCATGTTTGTGTTTGCAGTGATGTTTCATGGACTGCCTGCCAGCAAAGTGAAGCGAGAGCCCAGTTCGTCTCCCTGCAGAACGCCTCACGCTGACATGTGCCTTTATAGCTACAGGTACAAAATCAATATTTTAGATAAATTCGTTGTGTGATTATATTTATCAGCCAGACGCAATCAAATTTAGGGTGAAACACTTAATACCCAAGTACTTGACAGCACCTTCCTGTTTCCTCTTCTCACCTCAGTGCCTGTGACAACAAGCCAGCTGGACTCAAAGCTTTGACTCCAGCCTCCACACCAGTACAGTGTGGCTTCACCCATCCTGCTGGACCTCCACCCCTACAGAGGCAGTTACAACCTCCTGCCCCCCAGCTGACCATTAACTGCTCCCCGAGCCACATTCCTGCCCTGAGCCCCTCTCACCGCCACAACCAAAGCCAACAGTTTGCTCTGCCGCATCCCCCCATCAGCTGCCCTGGTGCATCTTTCAGCCCAGAACAAAGGTGAGTTCTGATTCATACTTTTATAGGATTTAAGCTGGAGACAATGTCAGTTTAAGCCCTCAAACCCCCGCTTGTGTCCTTCCACGCTTTAGGTTTCAGCGGCAGCTGTCAGAGCCCTGCTTGTCTTTCCTCCCTCCGGAGAAAACCGGAAACACGCCGTACCCATCCTCGAGCTGTGATGGGCGACCTCTGTACCAGCGCCACCTTTCAGAACCCCTGGTTCCCCACGGCCCCCGAGGTTTCAAACAGGAGCTAGTGGATCCACGATACCCAGAGCAAGGGCCACCTGGTCCAGGTCTGGCCCAACCCCAGACCGCCTTCAACCATGTCACAATCAAACAAGAGCCAAGAGACTTTGGCTTTGACTCAGGTGAGAGTGTTATCTGCTGCATCTACTTACATTTATCAGTGTTTTAGTGAAGAGTTGAATGTGGCTTAAGTCTGTTCTGTACAAATTTTCTGTTTGCTTATGAAGACTTGTGACTTGCTTTGTGCCTTCCAGAGGTTCAAACCTGCCAGTCGTCATCATTTGGGAAGGCTTCAGTCTATAATAACAGTGTTGGTGAGTTTGTCTTAATTTAGTTGTGGTGTCTGAGCCTGCAGAGTTTCTCAGTAGAACAAATATATAATAATAATAATATTTCATTTTTCGCTCCACAGGGTTTGGTCATGACAGAGAGCCACATTTATACTATGACGACACTTGTGTTGTGCCAGAAAGACTGGAAGGTAAGATTGTGGCGTTGGCCAGTGTGAAAACTTGAATTTGAACTTTAAAGGATGGTATTAGTGTTGCTAATTACTGCTGCTTATAATCTAGGAGGAATAGAACTAATTAGGACTATTTTTGTGCCCAAAAATAGTGAGAGACGTACTCATTGTGTCCTATCTGACTCTGTAAGCAGGGAAAGTGAAGCAGGAGGGTTTGCCGTACCAGCGCCGCGGCTCCCTGCAGCTCTGGCAGTTTCTGCTCACGCTGCTGGACAACCCGGCCAACGGACACCTGATCATCTGGACGGGACGCAACATGGAGTTTAAACTAATCGATCCTGAAGAGGTCGGTCATCGTCGAACCCCACACACGCTTAAATATTTGTTAACTTTAAGGAGAAATATTCACACAAGGATGAAAAGAAACCTAAATATCACTTTTTGGTGAATAAAAAATGGACCTGGCTTAGTTTTTATTAAAAAATACAAAATGTTGGGAGACTGTACTAAATGAGAGAAAAGTGCGGAAGGAAAAACTCATATATACTGTATATATAATAAAAAAGACAAACTTGAATTTATGTTTTTATTGAGTTTCTCCCTCCTGTGTTGTGTTCAGGTGGCTCGGCTGTGGGGCCTCCAGAAGAATCGACCGGCCATGAACTACGACAAGCTGAGCCGCTCACTGAGGTACTACTACGAGAAGGGCATCATGCAGAAGGTAAAGGCAGGTCACCTTATCAGTTCTCTCCTCCAGGACTCTTATACGTGGCTCCACATTTATTATTATGTATTCGCTGCATGTTATGTTCCCTTTATAAGGGTCTACCACAGAAATAAAGCACTAAATATATATAATATCGTCCTGCAGGTGGCTGGGGAAAGGTATGTCTACAAGTTTGTGTGCAACCCCGAGGCACTTTTCTCCATGGCCTTCCCGGACATCCAGAGGCCGAGTCTGAAGGCCGACCCCGACGCCACCCAGCCTCCCAGCGAGGAGGACGGCCTCCCCCTGCCCAGCTATGAGGAGGAGGGTCCGTACCTGGCTGAAGGAGGGGAGCAGTGCATCCAGGGACTGGCTTTCCCCGACAGCTTACCTGTACTGGACTCCACAGCCTGGCAGCCGGAGGAAACGGGAGATATTCCAAACAGGAGAAACCTGAATTACTGAGCAGTGTTTACCCGCATTATGTATGTCACAGAAAAGATGATTTTATCAGATAATTCTTTTATCGAAAGTTAATGTCTCTTTTGCCAAAAGTCATGTTATGAAATTATTATTCAGCTCTATTACTCCCTCAGCAAATTGCATTTTTTTGTCCAAAACTATTGTAGTTCTGATTTGGTTTTATTGGGTTGGGGCCACTGTTGGCAAAAAACATAAATAAAAATTGTAGGTTTCAACAATAAAGTTGTAATATTTTGAGAAAAAATTATAATATTACAAAAGTCTTAATATTTCAAAATTAAGTTGTAATTTACTGAGAAAATGTCATAATATTATGTGGAAAAGGTCATAACATTTTCAGATAAAATTGTAACCGTACAAGAAAACTGTGATAATATTAAAACTCAATATTTCAAGAATAAAGTCGTAACTTTACGAGAAAACTCAGAATTTTATGTCAATTTTATCTTTGCAACTTTATTCTTGAAATATTACAGCTTTTTTCTAGTAATTAAAGTTTTGCACTCACAACATTACAACTTTTTTGTGAACCAAAAATTCTCGGTTGTAGTTTTGTAGCTGTAGTCCTCGTGAACTCTGGGATCTGTATTTCAACCAAAAAGTATCTCAAAGCCATGGCACTCTAGTTTACTTATTGTTTTCTGGGTAAACCCTACACTGCTTGAAATGGACACGCTTCTATTTTCCAGATGTCATAGATCCTCCTATAAACATGTATATTGAAATGTCTTTTGTGTACTTTTTCTTGTTTTCAAAGCTAATATTTTTGGCATTATATGGACTTCCTAAACAGATTTATGACAAAGGTACTGCTACTATTTTTGATTCTGTAATACTGCCACTATGATGCTAATAATAAGCATGGACTTTCTTACAAACAACTCACCAGTTATTGTACTGAGATAGTTTTCTGCATTTTGTATAGTTGATTTGCTTCAATGTGTAGAAAAGGTGTATAATTATATATGAATATATTTTTGCAAACGGCTGCATTTGCTTGACGTACTATGAGCTGCAGAGTTTAGCCTGCTAACATATTGCATCAATTTCAGCCTCTCCAAAGTGGAATGACTTTAGATAGAAACTGGATGTGATGGTATGTCTTGCTATACTGATCGCATGGCGGTATGAGGTGGTGTATGATGGAGGCCGGAGAAAGATACTGACACTGGTGTGACGTCTACCCTCAGACTGTATGTGTGCCTTCTGTTGATCTTTACTGACACAATAAACTATTTTACTCTATTCTTTTTGCCTCAACTATAATTGTTCATAATCTGTTATCTGCTTCCTATATATATGTATATATGTCTCCACTGAAGAGAAAAAGCTTACAGCACCTACATAGGAGCTGTCAGTATTAACTACACTAACTATATTAAATAACACTAACTATCACACTTATCCTGTTGGATTTACATTTGCATCACTTCCATGGTTTGTTTGTTGATGCAGGGGCAGAACCTGTGGTGGTCCGCAACCTGAAACGCAGCCTGCTGAATGTAGGACCCGCCTCCAGTGGAGAGTTGGCCGTTGAGCAGAATTGTGGTTGCCATGGCGACGGCAGCATGTCACTCAAGAGGACCAGAGTAGCTGTTCTCATCTCTGGCACAGGTGTTTTTATTAACCTTTAAATAACAATTGGTCGACATATGCCAATAAAACAGTTCCCCTAAAACTATTCCTTTTTAAAGTTGATCACAAGAGTCCTACTAACGAGTTTCTTACGTTTCCCATACAACCCATCTTAGGCACCAACCTGCAGGCGCTGATGGAGCAGGCCAAGCGTCCATTCAGCTCTGCAGAGATTGTGGTGGCTTAAAGCTTGTAAACATACTTTGATGAAATGGTAGCAACTTCTTGTGTAAAGAAGCACCAAGCCTCTCCGCGTCTTTCTCCAGGGCGTCAATCAACAGGAAAGAGTCTTCCGCCGGCACGTAAACATCCTGGAAATCTCCTCGTCCAGCATGGGAGTACACTGGTGTGGGATAACTTGTAGACATGTTCATGTCACAGCTGGAGAAATATCAGTCAACTGACCGCCTGCACGTACTCCTGGCTCATCACCATTTAGTAAGTATTGTTTGTAGTTTTATCAGACTGTTACATAGGGTTGTTGTTTAAAGTTTAAAAAAGATGTAAATTAAAGCTATGGAGGTGTAGGTTTTCTATGGCTTGCTAAAGTGGCTAGCACGGGCTAGCACAGTCACAATCCACTTCCGTGTATACGACCCACGTCACCAGACGTAACTTAACCCCCACATAGACGCCGCGTTGACTGCTTCGGAACGTTGCTGCGATACGTCAACGCGTCCGCCATATTGGAAAGCGCAAGACTATGGAATCATAGGAGTGCCACAAAAAAGAATAAATCTGGGAAAGAATTAGACAATAAATGTGGAAATATAAAGAGAAATAAATAAAAGAATAAATAAATGTGGATATATAAAGACAAATAATTCTTTTTCCTTTTGCCCTTTTTCTTTTGTTGTGTCGCGATCCGCTCTGAAGAGTTGGAAGCCTGCCAGCTGCAGCACAGAGTCCGGTACAGATCCACACATATCCACGTCTCCGTGAAACACAAAACGGAAGATGAAGCAACGTCCCTGTTTTTCCCCACTAGTAGCTGAAGTTTATCCAGTTTATTGCACAGTGAACGCACACTGGACAGAAATATTGCCGGTAGCGATGTTCGAAGTCCGTGCCGGTGAAGACGCACCGGCACGTTTCCCTCTCCTCCGGTGTTTCACTGCGTGGACAAAGGTGAGGGCACCTTTGACCAGAATGTTCAGTAATTCCACGCATGGAGCGAGGAAAGTTGGAAATAAATCCGCAGAATTTGTATCCCTGATGTTAATGAGCTGGTGAAAGCGCTCCGGGCACCACGGCAGAAAACTGAATTAGCAAACAAAACAAGACAAAACAACGCGCACCAACACACCGAGGCATCCATCTGCGGCGCCATCTTAATGGCAAAAAATAATATAATAGTATAATATAATAGTATATAATAATATAATAGTATAATATAGTAAAAACTAAAATAAAAATAGTAAATACAATTTGAAGAGTTTTAAGTTATTTATTATTCAGTTACTTATTTATGTTCTATCAGAACAAAGTCACATCCATTCTTCTCCAATAAGATCTCTCACCACTCATGGGACAACATATTTCGTGACCGGTTATTTACAGATTAATGGCTGATTGAATTATTCGCTGTATCAGGCAGGAACATAGTTGGAAAGAAGTGGTGTGTGCGTCTTGATTCTTGAGGCAATTCATAGGCTACAACTATTGTAAGCACATCTGTTATTTTTATAAATCTCTCTTTTTGATGTGATGCTATTGGTCTGCCTGTCATTCCTAATAACTGTAGGCAGATTCCAGAAATCCAAATGGGTCATTCAGTGTTTCCTAAAAACACACTTTCATGCAAAGCTTAATTGCACCATTAATGTCAAAATTATTTCTTTATTGTCATAAAGAGTTACTGAAGCTGGAGCTGTATTTTTACGTAAGATGGTTACTTCTATCCAGCAACATCAGTTACATTTAAATGTGTTTTTCTGTCTGTGATACAGCTTTTCCTTCTTTGAAGACACAGAGTAACATTTCCCCCTCTGAATACTTTAAATCTTTGAGTTTGTTGCTGGCTGGAAATTGTTATTTCATCAGAAAGTTATAGAATATGTATTATAGTCTCCCCATTGTCTTTATGTTAAACGTCACTAATCCTGCAATGTTTACTTTAATTTCATTTTTACAATTTAAAGATTTAACGTTAGGCCAAATGTTTGTGTGTTTTTCTGTAGGAAAAAATGATGAAATGTATTTCAAATACATATGTATATTGTTCCTCGAGAGAAAAAACAAACAGAAACGTGAGGCTTTTCTTTCTTTAACAATGTTGGAAAAACAGGTTGAAAAACTCGACTCAGGAGGACTCGTGAAAAATGAACGTCAAAATAA
>LKNJ01002571.1:0-19080 GCA_002120245.1 Maccullochella peelii
ACACCTTTCTATCAGAACCAGCATTGACTTTTTCAGCAATTTGAGCTACAGTAGCTCTTCTGTTGGATCGGACCACACGGGCCAGCCTTCACTCCCAACGTGCAACAGTGAGCCTTGGCCGCACATGACCCTGTCGCCGGTTCATCGGTTTTCCTTCCTTGGACCACTGCAGACTGGCAACACCCCTGCATCCCCGCTGCAGTTTTGGAGATGCTTTGACCCAGTCATCTAGCCACCACAATTTGGCCCTTGTCAAATCGCTCACATCCTTACGCTTGCCTATTTTTCCTGCTTCCAACACATCAACTCTGAGGACAAAATGTTCACTTGCTGTCTAATATATCCCACCTACTGACAGGTGCCATTGATAATCAATGTTCTTCACTTCACCTGTCAGTGGTCATAATGTTATAGCTGATCGGTGTATGTGCTAACATATTGTATCTCAAGAGACTTTTTGGTTAAATAAAGGATAGAAAAAGTGAAAGGTGACCGTTTTTTTTTTCTTTTGGTTTGTTTTTAAAAGGGTTGATGGTGAGTAGATATCCCTTTTTATATATTTAATATATACCTTTTGTGAGACCAAAGTTATATGGCTAACCTTTGTTGTGAGAAAAGCCCTCAGAGAGCTGTGTGAACATTCAAAACGACTACGCAACTTCCAGCTGAACTTCTCCATGAGTTGATGACATTTTAAGGTTCCCAGGCGGTTTTGTAGCTAATATTCAAAACATACCATCAAAGTACATCTGTATATTGTATTTGGTGAGTGTTAACTGTACATCTTGTGGTTATTCTGAAATTAGCCTGCCTTTTTTTTTATTTTAAAGAAACAGCTCCCATCAAAGGTTTGCAGGAATATGTGATAATCATCAAAGCATCCTCTTTAAGAGGCAATTAAGACAAAAAGAGTGTCTAATTAACCTTTGTCAAACCACTCTTGATGTTCCCTGTGAGATATGGTCTACTGAAGAGACCAGGGCCAAGTTATCTGATCTGTTAAAAACCTTCCTCCTTTTGTGGCAGCCGTTTGATTTTCTTCTCCGCTGTGCAAGAGAAAGGGCAATTGGTCCAGCGCACCTAGGACGTCGGCTTCAATCACTTCCAAATGAGCGGATATGACCTGACTGACAGTAGCTGGCTGTGATCCCATTGGAGGGCAGGATAGAGATGGTATAATTAAAACGTGCGAAAGGGAAAGCCAGAACACAGTTTATTGATCTGATATAAACCATCTTCACTGTTTGTGCTGTGGAACAATTCTGGATGGTTGTTCCTCGTAGTACCCGGTACAGAGTTGGTTCTTCTTCCAGAGCACACTGGGGCCTTCAGGGATAACACAGTTCAGTAGGAAAAGGTAAATCTATTGGAAAAATAGGATTTTTCTGTATGCTGCCAATAACCTCTGTGGCAGCAAAGATAAAAGCACCATATCACACAGTGCAGGAAAAAAAAAGCAATTTCCAGTTTTGCTGTAAATCAGCTGTTGGAGATTGTGCTTCTTTGTCACCATCTGATGAGTTTGTCGTCAGAAATCAATAAATAATGCACCATTGATTGAGATATTTGTCTGGTGAATCCATTTACAATCAGACTGGCAGCAGTGAGCGAATCAGTCAGGCTTTGAATAATTCATATTTTTGTATATTTGAATAATTAAGCTCCCTTATTTTGCACTGGCCATACTTCAAAGACAGAAAATCCATCTGACATTAACGACTTGATTTAAAGAACTGAGGGGCTGCAGCCCTCTGATTTAAAAACTCTCTACCTTTCAACATTTACAAAGAAGTGCAGTTTAGATGGTGGAATATTGTACTTTTATGAGAGTTTTCAGACTAGACAATAATTAAGACTGTTTTTAGCCCACCAATAGGATTTTAACCAAGTACAATACCTGTGTAAGGAACATAACTTGTTATAACACACAGGATTGATACTCTAGCTGCAAGTCAGGTAGCACATGTGGTTGGTGACACGTAAGGGGGTATAGATAAGGGTAAACGGATAAAGATGGTACAAACAGATGTTAAATGCTGTTTAGCTGCCTCTCAAAATCTGAAAATGAGTTAACACAAATGCCCCAGGGTCAGTGTTCAGAGCAGCCATTAACCCATCACTTCCACTAGTTGTTTTAGGTGACAATAATCCTCCTCTGCACTGAAACCATCAATAGCCCTGACTGGTTTGATTCTGTGGAGCAGACAGTCAGTACTTTAAACAGACTGCATTCAGTGATTGAATAAAAGATCATAAAAGTAAGTTATAAACCCTTATTTGTTCCTGATCTACTTTGTTATATCTTAATTTTCTTAGGAGACAAATGTTAGAGAGAAGCTGTAAGTATAAATGTAAGTCCACTGTACGTTAAATTGAAAATGGCTGCGAATACATCCATAACTATGAGATCATCAATAGTGACTTCATTTGTCCACTTGTGAGTGATCAAATTTGAGACATTATTGGTTTTCTATAACTATAATACAGTGGGGTATAAACACAAAGTATATAATTTTCAGACAAAACAAACATCCTCATACAATCTCCTACAAAGTGTTCTCACAGTTTCAGATTATTTACTGTGTCTTGCCTCTGATTGATGATGTAATTAAAGAAAAAGTGATTAATGTTGTTGCACTCAGAGTAGAGGAGCAACATTTTTCAACAGCCTGAAAAAGAAACCTGGAACCATAATAAGACTAACTTTCTGGAGCCAATCAGGATTGCCTCTGCTTGTAGAACAAATAACACAGTACTGTATGAGAAGAGTGGCATAGCGTCTGTTTTGTCTGCCAGTCAGAAGCTCACCTGTCAACACTGTCTCACATCCAACCTCAAGGTTCCCACTGGTTCCAGTCAGCTGATCCCAACACCCACCTGTGCACCTGCTTCTCATTCCCCAGTAACCCTCCTTGTAGATATACCTGGCCACTTCCAACTTCTCTCTGCCTCATTATTTATTGAGCCACACAACACTGTTTTTGACTCCTGCCCACCTTTTTGGACACTTTGATAGCTGCTTTGGACTTGGCTGCCTGTTTTGACCACTTACATATTACTGAACAAGACTTTGTATTCCACCTATCTTATCTGAGAGTCACGCCTTTGGGTGCAAACTTTATGTTACAGAGTTTGTATAAAGTAATCAAACAGATTCATCGAGGACAGTATTTTGAGCATAGCTTCATGAATTGTTTGCCAACTTGACATCACATTGAGAGGCAATCTGCTTCTTGCAAAGAAAAGTAGAATTGCTTGCTTTATATAATATATTTGAGTAAGAAAACCAACATTTACATTGCTAACAGGCACCAGCTTGACACTATAATACTTGTTTTGATCTGAATCTTCTCAATGTGTGGGGGCTAAAATTTGGAGCAGCTTAATGGATAACGTGAGATGCTCAGACTCTATTACAGTTTGTAATAATAAAAAAAAAAGGTGTAAAAATGTTTTATTTAATTAAATCCAAAGAGGAGATATATATGAATGTATTATAGTAAATATGTTAATGAGTAATATTTACCATAATTAAATCTGCATGTCACAACTTTCAGTCAGTAATGTAGCAGCAGTAAATAAATAATAAATTAGTTTAACTTTTATTGTTTTGATCCTGTCATGCTTCAATTTTATGCATACCACTTTGTTTTTATATCTGCTGTTTAGTTTGTTTTATTCTGTTTGTTTCTGCATGTCCATGCTTTACATTGGATTGAATTTGTGTGCTTTTGTTTGCTTGTTTTCTCAGTGAATGTGTGGAAAAGTGTGTTATGTGTAGGTGGTTTTTTTTCACTCCAAGACATATTTTATTATTCGAGCCGATTCAAAAGGTTAACAAAAGATCATGGAGATGCTGGCAGAGGCACTTCAATCATACAGCGCCGGCTTCCTCTGCTCAGCGCTTGTAAACATTTTCGTGTGCCCTGAGGATTGACCCGGCTCTTTGAAACACATTGGCAGAATAAAGTGTATTAAAGGAATCATGTTACTGTCCTGAACTTCTTTACCTTCTTGGCAATCCGATCAATGAAGATGTTTTTGATGATGACTCACACTGATCTAAACCCATATGAGGCCGTATGTGTCCTCCTGAGGCGCTGAAGTGTATTTCGGGGTGATAAATGTTTTCCAGACGCTTTGGATAAAATGATAACAGTCCTATAATTGCCTCAGGCATGTAGTTCAGAGCATGTAAGGTCAGACAGGTATCTGGACGAGGGATACAGCTCATTAGCAGGCGGCCTTTCAGTCTGATGACCATTAGTACGATGGTACCTGCAGGTTATCACCTTCATTAGCCTAAAGACCAGTCTGGGGAGCCTCTGGTCCCAAAAGGTCTTAAGCAATATGAAGCTGGTTGATTGTGAATAATAGCTTTGATATGCCTAAATTATTAATAGCTTGAGCCACTGCGTTGTATATACGAATCTCCCCCTGAAAAAGAATAAACAATTTGATTGCTAAATAATAAAATATATAAAAAAACTTGGATGCAAAACTCAGCAGTTTCCACTTGTAGTTTGAATACAGATGAATGCGTTTATAGATCCAATTGCTGAAGCATGCATGAGCAAGATGGATATTAGCATGTTTATTGATGTGTTTTTACTGACAGGACATGATGTTTTGCCCGTTTGTCTGATCCTGACTGCATCTTGGATGAATTATTTGCACATTTATGAATCCTCATATATGATGATGTCTTCATTAAAAATTTTAATTTGTAAACATTTGTTTTCACTTTTTTTGTTCAGGAGTAGTTGTTACATCCACGTGCGATTCAGTGTTACACAACAATAAATATGAAATAGTCCAAGGTTTTTATGTTTTATAAATACTTGATCAGGATAAATTTAAATAAGACTGGTGCAAAGTTATTTTCCCTGCAGGAATTATGTCGTCTCATTTACACAATTTACATTGTCCATGTTATGAAAGAGGAGTCCATTTTGAGCATTTGGAGTGTAATCACGTAAAGACGGATCAACTCAATGTTCTTGAACTCACCATTCAGAGAACTAGAGAACTGAAATGTACACATTTTGAAATATCACAGGATCTTGGGTGACTCAAAATCAACCAGCAGTGACTGATAGAAACGTTATTCCTTGAAAGACCATTTATTTTGCATTGGTGTGATTAACTGGCATTGCCCTGTGTGTTTTAGACATTCAAGGTAGACAGTTTGGTTATTGGATGATGGATGCGTGATGTGTTCCACTTTGACGGGGCTTATTAGTAAGAGTAATGTCTGCTGTCTTGAGGCCACCTCTGGCCTCCGACTGACTGCATGTGTTGCTGTGTGGGATGTGCTGTTTGGGTTTGTTCGTCATAGTTAAGAATAGGGGCAAGAGTGTCACGCCTTCTGGTGGATGTGTGAACACCTCAGCGACAAATCAGAGAAACTCTGTTGCCTCCAGTCAGCTGAAATACATCTGAAATGACAAGGAAACAACTTAAGAAGGAATAAATATATCAATGAAAATATTTAAATTGTTTTGTACCTAAAAATGTCACTGAATTATTATTATTATTATTTGACAAATATACCGGAAAATGTTGTCCAAGACGTAAGACAGCAACATAGCATAACTTTTAGTCTTTATATTTGAATCACTTTTACTTCCTGGATCACAGTGATGCAGTCTTTTTTAGACCACATAAAACCTGATGAAATCATCCCAGATCTTTGAATAGAGCCAGCCCATCTGTCCTTCTCTCCCTAATGTAAATCCCAGTGATTTACATGTGATCTTTCCCTCTGTGACGCTCAACTTCAACCTTTTGTTCCAAACTGAAGTTATACGTCAAAATTATGGAGTCAGAATGCGGCCAAAATGATGTGACCTTGACTTTCAGCTAAATGTAAATGGATTCAATTGTGTGTTTTTTTTAAGCTTTTAAAATGTCACAATGGACTTGTGTGTCAACATCGATTGACATTAAGTGAATATGTTTTCTGAAAATTAATGAGGCAGCTGGGGTTTAAAATGCAGCCCCACTTTGTGATTTAGGCCAATAAGCTAGGTGCATATTTTGGTAACATTTGATTTTTATGGGACCAAAAAAAGAGCTATGTCATTTGGTACTAATTGTAGGGACATAGAGGCAAAGTATTTTTTTTAAGCATTTGTTCAATTCCAGAGGAAAAAACAAAAGCTCAACTTAAACCCAAGTAAAGATTCATTCGTTATTAATTCTTTATTGTAAACTTCATTGTATACATACAACAAAATTCACATGTGTGGCTCTAGGTACGTCAAGTCTGTTGATAGATCGGTCCAACACTTTGGTCCAGACTGAAATATCTCAGCAATTGAATAAAAAATTTGTACATTCATGGTCGCCAGAGGATGAATCCTAATGACTATGGTGATCCCAAATTAATTCTATCAATCTATCAATTCCTTTCTAAGAAATTATAGGAAACTATGGGACTGTAAAAGCATTACCCAGTTTTTTTTTAACCCACCATGTCAAGGGCATGGTCTTTCAAAACGTGTTTAATTCAAGTTCACGTTTTGATTTACTAGTGTTGGCTAATATTTCATGCTTTTACCCAAGTATGAAGAGAAAGAAAAGCCCGTGACATTACCCAAAAGCTCAGTTTTGTGCAATGAAGCATTAATCAGGTTGATACTGTCGTGCCAAAGTCATAATTCACTTGACAAGTCATGTGATTCAGTCGAAGTTAAATAAAGATTAATTGCCAGAAAAACCTTTTTGACTGAAACGAACAACCTTTAAACACGAAAACTGTGAGAAAATGACGTTCTGTTTGCACCTGTGGCTCTTTACTCAACACAAAAAAATGAATTAACAAAACTAAATCAAATCTGCGCTGTCAGAGCAATATGTTAGTCGACAGTGTAGCCACATTTGATGCTTTCAGGTGTATGATTATATGTCTTCCTGCTGTCAGTACTCAGCCTCCTCCACCAGAAAATATACAAAGAGCTTAATTGGTAACAGGTGTGGCTTGTTATCCTCAAGGGCTGCACCTGGCACTCTGCTCAGTCTCCACCCCACTCACTTTCACATCTGCCCCTAATGCTCATACAGAGTTTGCAAGAGCCAAATTCTGAAGAAATGTCTTGTTTTAGTTTTTGCAGCTTTTTACTTTATGATTGATGTAGATAATATAATATACAGCATAATGTACAATATATCCTCCTGCATCGCTGAGACTTCTTGATTAAATAAAGGTTATATATCATTGTCAGAAGATTTATGGTACACCAAAGATAGACATTAATATTTTATATATATATATGCCCTCATTGCTTTAAGTGTGTAACATTAATCCTGGGGGAATAGATTTCACATGGAATTTAATAAATATGATAACTTGAATTTCTCTAGGGAGGATTTTTTAACAACAATATAATAAAATATAATATAAGACACATGTTTCTTTAATGAAAACATTACTATAAAGAGCAATAAACAGTTTGATGAATCAATGTTTATTGGCATTTTCTGAGCATCGGGGTTCGAAAAGGAGAAAGAGACACCTGTTGGTTTATTTTGCTGATGACTAATGACTCAGTGAGCACACATCATCTCATCCTCACAGGCCACTCTTTCCTCTTCACTCTAATTGCTGACACTCTCCTGTTGTCATGGTCATCATGTGCGGAGGATTTCACTTTGGACTTTGGCTGCAACACGAAATCTCAGTTTAAGTAATTTATTCCATTTTACTGCATAAACAAAACAAGAAAGTGTTGTGTCAAATTGGCTGGTGCACCCAGTAGAGCACAAGAATCGTTTAATATTAAATATAATAACACATAACTTAACTGTAGTTTCCATCCAAATGTAGAGCAAATTTTAACCAAATTTCCAGAAAATCGGCAAAAGAAAATTCAAGTCAATTTGCGTCTCGATCCTCTACTGTTACGATCCTCCGTGACTATTATGAGTTGGTTCATCGAAATAAACAGTTGGTGGCGCTGATTCTCCAGTGCCGTTAATTCATTGCAGAGGAAGCTGCACAACGACAGCGCCAGTCAAATCTTGTCGTGGCAATCAGAAAACCTGATGCTGTCTAGTGTCGGTGAGATGATGGTAATGAAATACCCAAACAAGCAAGAGTCATCCCATACGTAGCCTGAACAAATCACAAGTTTCCATCGCTCTTAACTAATGGGACAACAAGCCCTGCTTTGTATGTTTTATCTTTTCATAGCCCCATACCCTATAGGGCAACACAGTACCTGTCTATATCTAGCACATGACCATATGGATCAAATCTAGTACTTTTACAGTCTTTACCCTTAAATGGTTATTCTTATGTTTCATAACGATCACTATTCGAACATTCGTATATGAACATTTGAACACATCAATTTCCATAACAACCTCAAACGGTGGAAAACCGTGTAGAAAACATGATATATGATATTTATGTTAGCAACGTTGGTCTCCTCATCGCTCCACACAGATATGATGCTTTTGACTCTTCACTGGAAGCTTGAGTGACAAATACGCTTTTTTGCTCTTCGTCGCATTTTGCTTTTATCGATACACCGACTTTTCCACCTCAGCCAAGCGTAAAAAGTTTGCCATTTTTCCACTCAGGTTTCTTATGCGTTAATTAAAAAGGCACATAGATGGAATTTTTTTTTTATTATTATTTTATATTATTCTTATTATATCTCCCACACCTTACCTATCTCTGTTTATGGACTTAGTAAAGTTTTGGTTTCAGCTCAACTTCTCTGCAGAGGAATCTTGTCCTGCAGTAGTTCCAGCATGATTCTTGTTTTTGCTTTTTCCCCGCATTCCCTCACTGCCTTAGACAGCTGCAGATCATTTTCCAGCACTTTAATCAGACCATAGTAATTTCTATTTATTTTATTTTGAACATGAAACTATGAAAATCAGAGAAGGGCTCAGACGGTAGAAGTAGAGTGTCTCCTCATGGCTTTCAGCTCCTTTGAAAACAGATTAATTACACCATTGTGATGCAGCTTTGCAAAATGGGATTTGTTCACAGTGATGTATTAATCACAATAAGTCTCCACTTAGTTTGCTGTTCAGAACTAAATGGGAATAAGCTCTAAATGTACCAAATGGCAAAACTGAATAAAATAATCTCTAAATTACAGTTAGGGGTTGATTTGAGATCTGCTCTGGTTGAAGTTGGGTGAAGCTGTGCTGGAAATTATATGAGGTCACCAAACTCAAGATAACAATAAGAATGATAAATGTGTTGACGTGTCTGACCTTAAAGGTAATCAGTCATTACATATAAAAGAATGTGAGGCGACGGGTCCTCTGTGGGCAATAAATAAATACTGAGCAGAGCGATCGCAAACTGTCAGCACTGTATGAGAGCAATGGTGTGGTTTTTAGCCTGGTAGTGTAATATTGTACAAGACAAGGTGATGGCACATCACTACGATGACCGGAACCAACCAAAATCACTCCCTCGTTCACTCCTAGTCCTTATATAGTAAACACTCAATACTGAGCGGCACATTGAGACTTTGAACTCATCGTCATTTTGCGTCATCACTGAGAGACATGCTGTTTTTCGCATCTATAAAATGCGAGGTGTTGCATTGTGGGATTGTTAGCAGAAAGATGTGTACATGTCATGGACACTACTTTTTTTTTTTTTTTGTTCCAGAGTTTCTGAGGGTGCAGCCCAGGAGACCACTCTGAAACAGGAAACGCACCCTTGGATTTGTCAGTCATACAGGCTTCAATACGTCTTTTTAACGGAAGACATTTTGACATGTGACAGTAGGAAAAGCACAGGTGTAAATACTAAAATTAATGATGGCTGAATTTAATTTAGCTGCTTTGGTTTACCAAGTTTGGTAATTATTGTATTGCAACTGTACGAAAATGCTTTCAAAAGTCTGTTTGAATACTTTTCACCTACAGTGACTAACACCAAAGCATACATGCACTACAGGCAGCTGCATACGAGATATTTTGAGATGAACTTTATCCTCACATATACAGAATGGTGATCCGACCATTAACATCAATTGTATTCAAACACATAAGTTGCAATGTCCTTCATTAACTAGACTTCATTAACTGGTATATTTTGCAAGACCTCGAGGACTGTGGAGGTTGTTCATCAGCATAATCAGAGTTCCCGAGGTTGTTCTGGCTGATCCTTGATCATGATTTCGACTGTGACCTTAATGAAACGTGACCAGCAGAGGGGTTAAAAAGAGACCGTAGCCTGATCTGCCCCCAGCACGTGATGAAAACAGGCCATCTGTGTAGGGCAAAGACCAGCCAGGTTATTGATTATTTCAGGTTTCTCATTATCCAAAATGTCTTAGCGGAAGTCAGTACTGTGACACGTTCAGCGGATCTGAAGTGCTTTCCCCTATTTAGTGGCAGGCTTTTGTATCAGCCAGAACAAGGCAGTTAATCAGTCAGGATCTCAGATGCTAATTACCCAGTTATCTAAAAGGACTCCACGAGTATGCCTGCTAAAACCTTTTGTCATATTGGTTTATACCTCACAACATTGTTTAAATGCTTGGTTTTGCACATGCACATACAGTATTTCTTATATACTGTATGTAGCATAAAAACAAAAAGTGAATAAATCTGAGTGAGATAGCAAAAGCCAGGGAGAGACTTCATATTGATTCAAGTCCAGTGACTCTGAAAGACTTCATGCCTTACAGTCCGTGACCAGCATATGTTTTTCCAGTATAAAATTCACTAACCTGTGTAGTGAATAAAACACTCTCACATTAAAATGGAAGCATAAATGTCACCTCACCAGGTTTACTCAAATTACATTATCATTTTGAACTTTCTGGTTTGAATGTTCAAGTTTCAAATCTTTTATTCCTTCTCAGCTATATTCAGATTCTGAGATGCATTCAGCCTTTCTCTTCACAGTGGCACGCTATGCTATCATTATTCCTCCAGAAGCACTCTCTGGTCATTTACAGCTCCCAGCACCATTGCAGACGAGAGCCAGGACTATTGGAGCCAAACTCCTCATTGCTCGGCAGCAGATGCAGCTGATGTGTCGAATCCATGTTTAGATTTAATTGTCGGAGCAGCTGGGCTTTTGGAAAGGAACATTGTGCAGAATATGACTACAAATATTCCAAACTAGATCAAAACGAAAACACTTTGCAGCCTCCAAATAGCCCTTATGCCTGGAAGTTTTTTCCTGTGGTAGAGAGAAGTGACTATCTCTCTGTGTTCGCTTTCAGAGTATGATTTATCACACCATGACTGTCCATTATGACCAGATTCCTGTCAGGAGCAAAAATAACAATTTAACTTAACCTAGAGGGGACGTGAAGTTAAAAAATGAGCAGGCTATCACTCAGTGAAAAAAGGTAATGTCTCACCCTGCCTGTATTCCCAGATGAAAAGTGAAATATATGAATGTATAGGAAGGACACTGCAGTGGGGATTCCCGGGAGGCCTGTGCTTCATCCTTTTGTTATAACTTCAAAGAATATTTCACAGGGGAATGGTCTTTTCTCTCTCCTCCTCCCCTCCTGAGATCAGTCGCTTGTTGGGCTGTCTTGTGTTGCTTTTATGCACTGGAGAAGTCACATTGTTCTGCTGCTGATTTCTTCATCCACCTGTTAAACATGTGGACTGTAGATGGAAAACAGATTGTAGATAATGAGATGGTGTGATCAGTTATAGCTGATAGTTTGAAATGAAAAATAACGCATATTTTACACTTTGCCGAGCCTGAGAAATGTAGTAAATTACTCGGAACTAGGACCGCACTAATGTGGCCGAAATTATTTCTTTTTGCTCATGTTTTATTGTTATGATTATTCATAAGTTGGTAATGAAACAATTGCAATGCAATTTAATTGCACTTGAACTGACAGCTGCCTTTTCTTTTAATACCATAATAATACATTATAAATAAACTCATTTAAAAAAACCTTCAAATGTACAAATCTTTAAATCAAAATAAGCATTTCTACATGTACAAAGAGTGTGGCTACTTAGCTCAAGATATAAATTTAAAAAATGCTTGAGATGTCATACACCACTCTACTCTTCTAGTGCAGTTGTTGTAATGCCAAAAAATCACTTAGTCAGGAGGTTGTGGTGGATGGTTGTGCATACAAAGTGTGTGACTTTGACACCAGAGACCACCAGAGATTGCATTCCTGTCTCCTACCATCGGTGCTGGGCTCTTTTCACCATGACTACATTCTTTCCCCCACGTTAACCTAGTAGTTTTAGTTGCCTAAATTGCGCAAACCTTCACCATATTTTTTCATATGAATCTTTTTTGAATTGCCAACAAACAATGCTATCCTGCTGATATTGGTGTCCAATCAGAAAACACTAATTTAGGTCATTTTGAAGCATTTTTTCTTGTTTAACAGTGGACAGTGACACTTGAACCACTTGGTTAGTAAAAATACTTGGCAAGACTTGGTAAGTAAGAATACTTGCATGTTTGAGCCAAACCTCCTGGGCTGTGAGGCGATTTTGGCATAGGAAGCCTGAAAAAATGTTTAGTTCCCAGTTAGCAGCTTTAATAGGAATGAGTGGGACACCATCTTGGAATCCAGTATCCAGCATTTTTAATACATCCATGTGTCACAGTCTGTCTCTCTGCCCCTCCTCTCCAGCCACATTCCCTATTCCCCAGGCCCCTTTATTGCCATTCCCTACCTGTCCACCAGGTGCCCTCGGACTTCCTCATTCACCTGCTGACCTGTCCTCACTTCCCTCATCAGTCACTTACTACATAAACCAGCCCAGCTCCTTTGTTCCCTTGTCAGTTTGTCCTAGTTGCTGTTTCTGTCTTGCCTTGTTGTGCTTTTGCTTTCGACCTTCTGAGTCGTGACACCACCAGCAGCTGAACTTCTGCCCCCTTTTGAAGATAGAGAAAGAAAGAAAAAGGCTGAAACATGATTCTGTTGTTTTCTGTCTGTATTTTAAGCTAATTGGGCATCTACTGAAAAAAAGCAACAAATACAACTAAGATTACGTTTTGATACGATGCCATTGTTTTCATGTGTGAACTGAACATTTCTGTATGTCGTGTTGAATGTGTTTAGAGCTGAACTTAAAAAATAGAGGCAAATTTAAATCTGAAGTCTTTTCGCATTAATCTCGTCCATCTTGCGTTAATTGAATATTCGTGGCAGGTAAATATTGGATCTCTCCATTCTGACATCACTATATACCGTACAATGCACTGTATACAGTACATGGAAAATGTACAGAGCTCAGATAGAGGATTATGAGGATACAAATGACAGAAATGCGTCTCAAATTAGGTTTTGATGTGACAGCCCTGCAGGGAGAGTTTCAAAGGCAGCAGGTTGAATCTTTCACTTGTCTGATTCAAACCCTGCTCACACTGAAAGGCTAAATGCTGCTTCCTATACTAAGGCTAATGAGCAGTGATTTCCCTTGAGGGATCATTTGAGAAAAAACAGCAAAACCTCCATGTAGAAATTTTTTTTGTTCCTGCTGAATAGCTGCATACAAAGTGTGCGTTGTGTTTAATGAGCCTGCCATTTGCAGAGCTTTTAGGATCAAAGCATTTGGGTGCTGATGCAAAAGACTTGTTCATGGTCAAACTTCATATGACAACTCCACAGTACACAGGCTATTTGTACTACACTTGGAACTTTATTAAGCTGCAGCTCGAGGTACATTTTAATCGCTATGAGTAAGGTAAGATCTGTCTGACTAATCATCTCTGTGTGCCGTTACCAGTTAAAATTATTTATTCGCAATGCACCATTTAAGCAGAATATAGTGGACTCTTTCTTTCCATATGGCAATCAATGGACTTCTATCACTCTGCTCTGATTTTAGTGGTTATAAAGCTGAGTGTGAATCTATAGCTACATGTCAAACCAGCCCTCACAGTGCTCTGCTGCCCGTCTACGTTCCTATAATTTAAGTGCTGCTGGCAGGACTTAATAGAAATGCACTTCCAGCACCTTTAACATCCCTCTCTGCCTGATATATTTATTAATATTTGCCTGTCCAGTTCCCTACAGTTTCCCAGAAACAGCTGTCTGTAATGAATGAGAGGAAATGACTGAAGTCACACTCGGAAATGTCATTCACCGGCGATGTATACTTCTGGATTCAAATTTTAATGATCCATATCGAGAAAAGGATCATTAGGTTTGCTTCATTCTGTGTTTGAAACTTAGCAGCAGTATTGATGGTAGCACACCCGGAGAGCATTAACATAAGTCTGTGTCTGTAAAACATTCTGTAGCTTTATAGTACAGCTGCTTACTTTATGTTGTATGTTCAAATTTAGTAAGTTTGAAGCAACTTTGCATAATTTACAAAATAATTACAAAGAATCATTAAACCTTAAATTCATTACATGATACATCAGGTCTTTAGCGACCCAGGGCTATATTACACACTATCAAATTCATTAATTTCATTCAATTATTCACTCAACTCCCTGATATTTCTCAAACTATTTGTTGTCCAATATAGTTATATAGAGGTATTTCAGCACGGACCAAAGTGGTGGACTGACCGACAGACTGACACTGCCTTCCCTAGAGCCACGCCACTAGCTAAAAAAGTAGTCTATAGTACATCTACAGTACTAACCTAGAAACTATTTTGTACCAGTACATCATTTATAGCGATAGCTAGAGAGCATCATTTAAGGACTATGTTGTTGTTTGTAGTGTTGTCCTGGTGACTAAGCTGGTAAAAACACCCGAAAATAATCACATATTTTTTATGGATGTTCTCTCAGTTTTGAGGAAATTTCGTGACAAATATTAAAACTGCTTTAATTTCCTCCCAGGTAACTGATCTAATGAAATGGGGCCATTAGCATCATTACCAGCACAATGTCACAGACTCTTATTATTAATATATTTCAGTGTGCCTGACAATGCCCCCAAAGCTACAGTGCATCAGCAGTGTTGTTGATGAAACCATATTAATAATGTGGCAACAAAAAAGCATTTCAGGCTGATCACTTATTCTCTTGGCCTAATGCACAGCAGCATTAGCCTCAGTGCTTCTATTATAAAATGTAAAGTCAAATCTGTGCTACTTCAGCCGTATGTTATTAAGTGCAGATTGGAAAAACAGCCCAGCATCAGGGTGATTTATCACATTAATTCCTCTGACGGGGAGGACGGGACTATGAACTATGAACCGCCAACAAACAAACATTTACTCTTTTAATTATTAAGCAGCCACATTATACAACAATAATTCTGGTGCAGTCATATTAAACTGTGCTAATCTCATTTTCATGTATGAGTTTCATTTGTTCAAGTTTGTTTCTGACTTACGAGGCTTATTTAGCCTCCAGGTTATTTTGTTCTTTTCATTTACAGATCTCACACTTTCCTCATGAGTATTTAAATTAAGTGATATATCCTAAAGGTGAAATAAATCCTTTCTAAAGGTCACCACTCACTCTGCTGCAACTGCTGCCGTTGGAAACGTGGACACAACTGAGCAGCAAGTGATTCACTACACACCCAACAGACCATATCACTACCTCCGTCTGTGTGGTGTGTCGGTGACTGAGTGCACCCATCTGTGGACGAAGGTGGGAGCTGCTCTGATGCACACATGCACCCTAAAAAAGATTAAAATACAGAACACACTGAGCTGGAAGCATGGTGTCTGACCTATAAATTCTATGTCTCAATCAAGTGTTTTTTAATCCTGATCCTGATACAAGTCCTGTCCATACTGAGTCTGGTGATGCAATATTTATTTCTATATTTTTGTTTATTTTTTTTCTTAATACTGCTGCTGTTTGAAGCAAACTAGTTCGTACTGTGTGTGCATCTTGAAGGCAAAAGTGTTTATAGCTGTTCCAATCAGCTATTCGAAGGCGAGGTGAAAAGCCTGAGGGCCAAATTGGAAAAACGGAGCACATTAGCCAGGTTTCCATCCAAATTTTGTGCAAATTTGAACAGAATTTCCAGAAAATCTGCAAAAGAAAATGCTAATGAATGTGTGTTTCCATTCACTACTGTTATGCGAACATTAGGAGTTGCGCACATGAAGATAAAGATAAACAGCTGGTGGTGCTAATTCTCCAGTCGGGTGCCGTCAAACCATTACAGAAGAAGAAGCAATGAAATGACGTAATTGAAAGAGCTTCAGTCAAACCTCAAATGGTAGCAAACAATAAAGAAAACAACATGGAAATATGGAATTTATGTTTGTTTCTTGTATTATTAGAGGAATGTTTGAGTTTCCTCATCGCTGCACACAGATCTTATGTTTTTGAATGGCGCTATTATTTGTCTCTTCAGTGGACGTTAAAGTCACATACTTCATGTACGTCATGATTTATTGAATGAATGTTGGAGTGTCAGTTTTGGAAGGTTATCGGACGCAGCCTCACCAATTTCAACGTCAGAAAGGTGTGGGAGTAGGGGGTTTGAAATGCTGTTCAGTATGCTCACCCCTTTAGACAGTAAGCCTTGCACCACAGGTTTCCTTTGATTGTCCCCTAGAATATTAGTAATACTGCCTTATATAATTTTGTATAATATCTGCAGAGACAAGCGTCAAGCGGATCTGCTGGGGCACAAAGCTCTCTTCATCTCCTGCATGAACAAAATACTGAAGAGCAGTAGTTTTATTAACCTGCAAAATGTCACTAAAACAACTACAAGCGGTGTGGGTGTTGTGTACCAGGGGTCCTTTTATGTGTAGGTTATGTGTATTTATGTGATTGTGTGTCGTGTCTTACAAGAAATACCATCATAAAATCCCAGAGACTTGTTCTGTTGTTCTTTTCAGACTGACCTCATTATTTTAGGCAACCATCTGAGCATCCTGTTTATGTGGAACTCGACATGTGGAACTAGTTTAATATAGAGAACAGTGTTATGTGACGATGGGATGAACTTCAGGCTTCTTAACTGCAGAGAGTAATAAAACACATTTTAATAAAATGTTAATATTGTATCTGTAGACTTGTTTTGTACCAAATTGAAAGATGTAATATTGCTGAAGAGAGCCATCCATTCCCCAAGTTGTTAATAAAAAAGCAAATTAGTTTTATTCAAATTATTTCATTTTCTCTAAGGGGTAATACAATTGTGCAGAGCTATCTTTTTGTACTAGATATAGGCTTCTAAGTTATCTTGCTTTTGTCTCAATGGATGTCCATCCAAAAAAATATCTAAAAAACAAACCAAATAACAATACATACAAAACACAATTAAATCATCCAATTCAATAAAAATATGTGCAGAATAAACTTAAAATAAAGATTAAAAATATACATAAGACACAAGTTTAGTTGATAAAAATGGCTGCCTCTCCATGCTTCTTTTTCTTAACTGTACATTTAATACTTCAGTACTTGATGACCTACAATGCAGTGGTTGGTGTATAAAAGGAGGAGCAGGCAGCTGAGGGTGTTAAGAGCTTTGTAAACTGGTAATAAAAAATATTCTACAGGTCACAGAGTTGTAATTAGTGTCATCCTTCTTGGAAAAAATGCTTCTGTTTGTTTCCTGCATATATTAATGTCTGTGCCGGGAAATTGTTCATCACAATCATTTTTCCACTTTGTTTGTTGAAATGATTAACCAATAAATGCGATGGATGCTAAAGAGCCGAGGTTATTTCTCTGTAGTGTGCAGGAGGCATCTGTACGTACAATAGGTGATTGATGTTTTCACTAGTTTTAACCATCTGTTCCCATCATCATCAAAGCCCAAACATAGAACAGACAGACAACAAACAGCAAAAAGACACCATGTGTTACAGAATGTCCCATAGCACATTTATTAACAGCCAGTCCTGGATTTTGACAAAAATGATTTATTTCTGCACGTATTTGGTCAAAATTGTCATTGCCAGAAAGAAGACCTTTACATGTTATTTATTTTTCTGCAGTTAAAGCACACCCTATGTTGGTGTTCGCCGCTGGATGTGCCATTTTGATAGTGACTGACTGATGATTTGGTGAATTTCTTTGTGGCCAGGAACACTAAACTGTTAATTAAATCTTTTTTAAGAAAGTGATAATTTTTGCGCTATAATATTATATTTATTGTTGTGAGTTTTGACAAACTGTTTCATATCTATGTGAGAGACACCCTCCTTTCTATATTGCCCAGCATGTTCCCAACAGAGAATGTGCAGGAGCCAATGTCAATCGTCAGCTGTTGAAATAACCTCCATTGGGAATTGATGCTAACATTAACAAACATGGCCAACTAGGTTCTACTTTCCCAGTGGAATACAGTAAAAAGAAAAAAGTATTTATTTATTTATCATAACAGAAACACAATTCACATGCTAACATACGGTTTTATGACATTTCACCTGAAAATACCCGAATGCCTTAATTTTCTGTGAATAACTGTCAAAATGCAAAACAGAACGAGTGTTTAGGGTTAGCACTGCAGGGTGAAAATGTGTGTTAAGTGAAGCTGCTGAGATATGCATCAACGTGCCTATTGATCCTGTCTATTGACAGCTCTCACTTCTCATTAAGCCTCACACATTAATCAAAAAGCCGGCGGTTCCCCTGCTGACTGTTGGTGCAAGATCTCAACGAGGACTCGCAGAGGGGGCCGGGACACCTCCTACTGTGGGAAACACAGTCCTCGCTGCAGAATATATCATGGATTATATCTGAGAGAATGCATAAAGGTTTTGTGAATGTGTGTGTGTGTGTGTGTTTGTCTTTGTGTGTGTGTTTCTGAAACACACACAGTAAACATAGCTGTGTCTGCAGGGAGTTTCCATACTGGCCACTGATGCTGTAGTTTTATGACCGGGAGGCAAATCATTTAGTACAGAGAGCATGACTGACTCTGTGAGACAGGAAGATTTCTACACAGTGATTGATTTATTAGATTTTTTATATTGACATAAGGACAGTGCTTTTCAGCTCAACGCAAAGACCGACAAAATATGCTTTTTTTTTTCACAGAAAAAGAAGAAAGACAGAACTGTAATATTTCATGTAATAAAACAGTAGTTTGCCTCCTCCAAATAGTGACAGCCCTATTTTATTAATAACACTTCTGCAAATATGTGTTTTCATTATATATATATATATATATTTATATATTTATATATATATATATTTATATATATATATTT